>JAVYIG010012928.1:0-50421 GCA_035222895.1 Strongylocentrotus droebachiensis | reverse complement strand
CTCAGGATATTATTTCAACTATGATGAGCCTGGTGATCCGATAAATGCTCCTATACGACAATTTGGGAGCACCGTTTTATATTGGTGAAGGTTCTTGACTCTATACGAGGGGTCAGGGTTTTTTTTTTTAAGTGACCGCAGGAGAATTGTCGCGGCGGAGCATTATACAACCATTATCTAATGCTCCGAGTGCATTTCCTTTTTGTGTTCAAGGTTTGCGCTGAATAAAACCTAATCATAGGATAGATGTAGCGTGGATCCAGCTTAGGGGGTAGGGAGGAGGGGTGGTGGTGGTCCCTTGTATATTGTAGGGGACACCAGATTTACTAGGTGTATGAATTTGGCAAGATATGTTGGCCATCGAGTGAAAGTGTGTGGAAAGGGGGTGTATCATCTCATTTAAATCGCCCTCTCCAAGTCTTCCCCACCCCTCTCCCTTCTTTCTCCCTTTTCACTTTTGATTACGTCATTCGATTTGTTTTAGTTGTTTTTTCGTATAATTTTTTAATTTTAAGTGATCAAAGCGCAACAATCATATTTTGGTTAGTCGTTTTATGTTCACATCATGTTGTAAGAAGTGCCAATGGCTGTGATGGTGATATGTATCCTGATTATAGGCTTATTTGATAAGAACATTTTCCAAATAACATTTTATTGTAATAATGTGCTTGGATGACATGGTAAATGAAGGAAACAAATAGAATGTCTAGATATTCAATATAGGCTACTTATTCGATTCAATACTGTCATGGAATAAACGATGAGCCATGAGGTTATCATGTCTATGTATTTTACATTCTTCTTCTTTTATTTAAGTTTAATTTGTATTTTACTTGTTTATAATTATGCTTGTATATTTATCTATTTTGTTTTTGATGCTGTTATTTGTTTTTATTATTACCAAACAGGGCCTCATGGAAGACCACCAAATTGGTGATATGTGCCACCCTGTATAAATATCAGAAATAAATAAATAAATAAATAAATAAATAAAGTTATGATAATCAAAACTTATCAAAATTATGTACCAATACGCGCATTTTCTTACAAAGTTAGCGTTTCCATTGTGACGTAAGCGCTGATAGTGACGTAAGCGCTGATTGTGACGTAAGCGCGTGTGTTGCGGTGCATGCATGTAGTGCTTAACTCCGGTTGATTCTCAAACAATGGCGCCAGTGGAGAAAATGTTCTGCAAAATACATCTGCTGAACAACGAGACGACATCGACAAAAAAGTAACTCGGAACTTATGAGGAATAACATGAAGAAGAATACCCGTAGGAAACTAAAGCAAACAGCATAATTGGTAAGAAGAAAACAATTCTATCTTTTTGCGTTGGCATGAAATTAAAGAAAAAAACGCAAGAAGATAATAGTTAATACCCATCGGGGCGCTTTGCTCTGGGTAAACGTAACTCCTGTTCAACCCCAGTAATAATTAGGGGGCAGGTGAGGGCGTTGTGTGTCCGGACGTTTAACAAAAATTAAGTCACCACTTTTCCCTTTTGGTTTAACGAAAAGTATGGATCAAATAACGCCATCATAAATATTAATCCTTTATAATACTGTCAAAACTTTTAAAGTTTTAAATATTTATGAAATATTGCGTTCAAACTTCTTCAAGTTTAAGTTATCGTTTTAAATCAACTGTCTGGATACACAACCTGTCTAGACACGCGGCATCTGGTTAAACCAGTACCCCTACTGAATGTACATAACGTAGCCAATTCTACAGCCAACCACAGAATATTTAAGCTGCAGAAAAAAGCCACAAAAATACAATCCCGTTAATTACAGTGACGGCGATGGTTTATTTTTCCACCAAGCAAACCGTTTCTGCAATATCTGAAGTCGGCGGATATACCCCTCAAATTTTACATCGGGATAAATATGTTTAGCTCTATATTCCATACCCTTACCCCCCCCCCCCCCCCCCCCTCCCTAATTTCACATTCCAATGACGATTTTGTAAATAGTGTTGATTGTCTTTGTAGATGAATAGTAATAAAACAGTGGCTCAGTATAAATAGTCATCGTCTTCTCCCCGATCTCTCTCTTTCTCCCTCTCTCTTGTTTTATTCATGAAAATGTATCGTTTTCTTAAAGGCACGCATGCTTTTGTGCATCATGTACATGTATCTGTAAATCACTTTGAGAGGGCCTGCAGAAAAGTGCTATATAAGAACGAACTATTATTTTTTTTTTTTTTAATTTCATTTCAGAAACCGGAGACAGGGATTACTAAGCTAAATCGCTGACGTGCTGTAGATCATCTGAATCGAATGAAGATGGAATCCCTGTTGGATATCCTTCTATTTCGGCCGTTTGCAGTAGAAGTGAGCTTTGACCCCATCCCATGGCAACGATGGATGCGGGAAGAAGGTATGCTCCTCTACACCATCTCAACAGTTATCTACCTCTTCACTATCTTCACCGTTCAGAGAGTGATGAAGAATCGCCCCTCGCTTCGTCCTCCGTCTTCCTCTCGCCCTCTGGAACATTGGTTTGTCTGTTTTCAGTATCGTCTGCGCGTGGCGATTAAACGTCGCTACGCATTACATCCTCTCGCAGAGAGGCGCCACGCTGCACAGTCTTATTTGCGAGTGCCATTGCTTTCATAGGGGACAAACAGGTAGTCTCTGGCTGCTCCTTTTCGCGTTCAGCAAACTTGTGGAGTACGGCGACACCTTATTCGTCGTCCTCCGTAAGGCGAAACTCATCGTGTTGCATTGGTACCACCACGTGCTCACCTACTTCAGTACCCTGCTATCTCTTCGCCTACGCCTCCCCGACAGTCTTCGTCATGGCCATGGTCAACACGTACATCCACTCTCTCATGTACCCGTACTACGCTCTCCGCATCCTGGGCGTGGCCGTACCAAAACGCGTCGCCATGACAATCACCAGTATCCAAATCATCCAGCTCTTGGTGGGTTTTCTCGTCAACCTGTACGCCGCGGGGGCGCTGTTTTGGGGAGTCCCCTGCGAGGTAGACCGAATCGGACTAGGGGCTCGGTCTGTTTGGCTTCGGTACCTTGTTAATCCTCTTCGTCAATTTCTTCGTTCGCAGTTACTTTTACGGGACATCAAAGAACAAAGTTCGATGAGCATGCATGAGTGACAACATATCCACCGGTATTAACATTTAACGTTTGGGTGTAACCCTAAGAATGAGACGGAAAGAGCTCCATCTTTAATCAATTTATTGTCACCCATTAGGCGAAACTGCTCTTGCCAAAATGAAATTATGAAAGAATGTTTTACATACAAACAGTATCCAAATGGCTTCGACAGATGCCAAAAAAAGACTTAAACTAATACGCTACCAACAATCTGCGTATTAGAAGTGAACAATTATCTCAAAATGATACTTTTATAAACCTTGCAACAAACTCTTTTCTTCAACTGATGGGCAAAAACTACAGAAAAAGAAGATACTTTCAAGGACTGAAAACACCTACACGAATAAGATGATTTATTTTCTAAAGAAGGGGGCCTATATGCAATAAAAGAAAAACAAATGTAATATCACCATGCATCTATCTTTTATTTATGTGTCAAGCCCCACTAGAAATCACCCGGGAAAAGGGCTAACAATTCATTAAACTTCAATATGGTCCAGAATAGTTTGGATTAAACATTTTTTCCTGATTTTTTTTTCTTTTCTATTACATGATACATGTAGAATTTACTTTGACAAATCATTACATTCTTTCGTATAACTTGTCCATCCTCCTAACCGATTTTTCAGATCGATTTTGCCACCTATCACTCAAACAAACTTGTAAAATAACATTCTTTCTCTTCGGCAAAATAACTTTCCAATCTTGAAAAAGAAACTATATTATACATAGCATGTTTTAAAGGTAAAGACCAGTATTGGAAACGCCCCAATTTCAAAAAATGAAATGGAAGCTCTCATTACCAATCATGTGAAAGAATATGTTTTGACTAATACATGATGATAAAAAATTTGCCGGGAAACTGCCTACTACTTCATATATTTTGTAAATTTGTTTCTCTCATGGACTGTGAGAGATATAGGGTAGTCCCATATACATCTTTCTGTGTATAGTGCTTGTAACTTTACGAAGAATGGGCCAAATTTCTTATCATTTTGATGATTGCAGTACACACCAATACTTATATGCTAGATGATCAACCTTTTCTGATCGATTCCACAACGTTTCTTTCACAATGCAATCGCATGACCATAACTGGTCTTTACCTTTAAAGGTCAAATTCTAACTTCTAGATGAAAAGGTTGAATAACATTCCAATAAAAGACTCACACATAATGACAAACATTTTTCTGATGTTGAATTAACATGTAATCAAGCTCAATTTAATCACAATAAATCAGTGGGTAAAAACATAAATAGGCAAACACACAGCATTCATTAATCCACATCTTTGGTACATGTACACATGTCTTTTAAAACATCTGTTTCCATGAGAATCACACATTTTCCTCTGATATCCATCACTTTTTAAGCGACTAATTCATTATCATTTCAAAAACAGTAATGAATTCAATTTTCAAAAGCGGTTTTGATTGTCTTACGAGAAACTAGGTTCCAAGAATAATTTAAAAGGGGATGTGATAAAGAAAAAAGATCCATGAAAAAAAGGGTGAGAAAAAAGTTTTTCAATTTTTTGGAGTTGGCATGAAATTTAAGAAAAACGCAAGAAGAAAATACCCTTGGGCGCTTTGTTCCAGGTATACGCAACTCCTGTTAAAAAAGATACTCTACAAGCATAAGAGAACATGAAATTTGCATTGATTTGGATGTAGCATGATCAGTATGAAACATCTGTACTACTTTGTTTCCACTTCATATACAACTGTACTTATCTTTAAATACTTACAAATTACATCAATTGATCAATTACAGGTCACACAATTTAAACACAGACAAACCATTCAAACACAGACAAATCATTAATCAAACAATATTTGAATCAACTGCACTGGCACTTAAAAACAAAACATAATATTAAAATACTTTGTGATACCGGTATTTTAAATAATTTACTCTGCAAATGTCCTTTGGTTAAAAATAATCATGCAGCAAGGGCAGATATGGCAAAGAAGCATGTACTATCAATAGTTATATGGAGATCATTAATTACAGCCACCTGTAAATTGGCAGTATACTTCAATCTCTGTAAAGAAGACAAAAAATTGTTGTTTAATTCAGTTTCCTGAATAGTAAAATACAATTAGTATGATGCTCATGCATAATCATTTTTTGGATAAGGCTCTTTTTGGGGGCAGAAGGGTGTTAATTCTGTGTAAAACGATACAAGTTACAACCTTTTGACTCCAGAGCGACAATATGTAGTTTACCGATCTCAATCTATCACTGAAAATGAATAACGCACCACAATTATATTTTGATTTCGATTGTCAATTAAACAAAAATTATACAGAAAACAAATCTTGCTAAAAGTGTCTGCTTTGATTGAAAGCATTGTGGACTGTGCACTATTCTTCAAGGGCTGGTGATAACGAGACGTTTTCAGATTTGACCCTGCCATTATGAATGGTTGAAGAGCAAATCTTCATAGAATCATCAACCAAAGAAGGGAGATGATGCACAGTACACTCTGCTGGTAATCTTGGCATTAAAACTCTCCCAAATACTTTTTTTTTTTTACATTAACATTTTACATACAATGTATTGCATTTACATGGTAAAAAGTGTCATGTGCAATCACATATTGCTACACAATGTCACTGTGTATCAAACATAAGCATTGTCACTTTGGTACATGTACATGTAGCTCAGTATGAGAAAAAAATGACAGCATTCAGTTTCATGTAGTGTTACAAGTCAAATTATTGTTATATGAATACCGGTACTTTTCTTAATCTGTTTATCAAATACCATAAACATAATGGTATTCTAATGGTTACTGTTTGCCTTAACCAGGCAAATATGATATTATGGTATTATAAACATTGAGATGAGATATTTCTAAACATTTGTGCCTTGTTATCCAAATCAACCAAAGTGTTGTTGTTGTGTTTTGGTTTATTGGCGATTAGTCAGTAATTTGACTATTGTCACCAAAATACTTTACGGCACGTGTTATATCTCTCATTTTTGAATTTAAAAAAAAAAAATATATATATATATATATATTTAAGTTCGTTTTATATTTATTTATCTTTTAAGATAGTATCAAAAAATAATATCGTAAGCAAAACATTCATGGGCTTTGTTAGTGTTTCTTAACAGTACGTGCAGATTATTTGTTATATCACTTACACACCATACGTAAATGTATAGATAGTACATACAAGCCTCTATATTCAATAATCTTATCATACCATTTATCATTGTTGTTACTTTTTCTTATTTTATTTTCTTAATACATTATGTTATTATATTTTTAATGTACTGAGTGTAATTTAGCATATTTATAATATTGTATTATGGTTACTTTTCTTATTTTATTTTCTTATTACATTATGTTATTATATTTTTAATGTACTGAGTATAATTTACATATTATAATATTGTATTATGTTTTACTGTTCTTATTTATTTTTATTTTTCTTATTACATTATGTTATTATATTTAATGTACTGAGTGTAATTTAGCATATTTATAATATTGTATTATGTTTTATTGTTCATCAAGGGAGGTATTACTTCCTGATAGGGAACCGTTTCGTTCTGTGAACGAAACGAACAATAGCTTTTTGTATAATGGACTCACTCTTTTTTAAATATTCCATAATTTTTTCCGGTTGGGATTCATTTATTTCAGTTAAAAACATAGCCCTTTCTATAATATAGTTAGGGCAATGTACTAAAAAGTGTATTACAGTTTCTATTTCACTGGGGCATCTATTACAGAAACCAGTAGCATGAATTTTCAATCTGAGGAGATCCTGGTTAAGTCCAATGACTCCAAAACGGAGTCGATGGATAATTGTTGAATGTTGTCTCTCTAATGAACATATATATTGTTTATTAACATCTTTTTGAAATGTTTTCAAATACGAGTTGGTTTTGTTCCACCTTTCTTGCCAAATGAGTTTGGAACTTGTGATAATTAAGCTTTTCATTTCTGACATATTTAGATTATTATTGACTTCTATTTTCTTAACTAATGCGGCCTTTGCGTGGAAATCCGCCATCTCGTTCCCTTTTATTCCACAATGTCCAGGTATCCACTCTACATATATATCAACTCCTTTACTCTTTAAGTGAGTAGTCATGGTGAGAATTTCCAGAATAAAAGATTCGTCCTTCTGTTGTTGTAATGCAATAAGTGCACTCAGTGAATCACTAAAAATAACAACCCCTACATAGATATCTAATTCATCTACCCATCTGAGAGCAAGAATGATGGCAGCCAATTCAGCCCTGTACGAAGAGGTAAAATTTGCTAACCTTTTGCTCCGATGTACAGAATAGTAAGGGACGTAAAAAGCAGCTGCAGAGGTCCCTCTTTCAGGTACTTTTGATCCATCGGTGTATATATGTAATTGTGTCGCCCATTTAGTATGTATGATTTCCAGGCTGCTTTGTTTTTGCTGTGTAGGATGATCTGTTTTCTTTATTCGAGTACTTAATTCCGTTGACACTGCCGGAGGGTAGAATAACCATGGTGGAAATGGGGAGGGGGTTATCGTTTCTATTCGTTTTCCCAGCTTGCTTTGTATTCTATATCCAAAAGGTTTGTTTACGTTTTTCCCCTTCAAGTATTCAAAATGCCAACATGGTTCAATGCTTTTCAACAACGGATGATTCGCCCATCTTTCGATGTTTTGTCGATATTTACTTGAAAGCATTTGTCTTCTTATATCCAAAGGCATTTCCCCCATTTCCACCTCAGCTCCAAGTAAGGTATCAATGAAGAGAAAATTTCTTTTCTATTGACAACACAAACATTATGGAGATCATGCTTGTTTTGTTTGTTTTGTTATACCTAGAAAACTAGAAACTGGTGGAAAAGATAGGTTATGGTTTGAATACTTAAAAGATATTGCATATTAAAATGTCCTTTTCTGGTACATGTACTTGTATCGAGCAGATTCTTTGGTAAAATGCAAACAATTTTTTAACATACAATATAAGAAATAGCCAAAAGGCACTAGAGACACATACTAAAATTCAAGAATCGAGGCATTCTCATCTTCCATCTGTGAACTTTGACCTTAGAGCTCAAGCTCGTTCTGCCGCATGGTATGTGGTTTTAGAAACAAGCCATCATGATTGTCTAAAATACACAGAAAGCAAGGTGAAAATGACCCAATGCTGGAGTTTAGTATGTGTGTTCATCAATGTGAAGGCAAAAGAGAGAACCATTAAAAAATGGAAAGCCATAAAAATGGTTATATTCATGGTTATGGGGTTTATCGTATCTCCGTATTTCAACTGGATTACAGATTACTGGATCCATAGATAAATGACTGATTTTGTGTATACCAGTCTTCAAGTTTATTTACAGGCTAAAAAGGGTATTTAATTTTCTTCTTAATTAACCACGGATGATAGATTTTGTTTAAACGTTTAAAAGATCCAACCATGGACATGAACATGAAAAGAACTTCTTTGCATAGTATTGCACAGTACCTCAGAGCAGCATAATTTTTCTGTGCCCAAAGTTTTACACTTGTTGTAGCACAGTTGTTCAGAGTCACTAAAAAACAGACTGATGGACAAAGGAAATGATTTCATTAAAGGGCCTCTTTCTTGAAACTATCATAAGTCTAAGTTCTTGGATATGCCATAGAAACATGTGTGATGGAATTATCATGCATTTCAATGGGATAGGAGCATAGTTTGAATTATGATAATCTCAAGAAACGATCCCCAGGTTCTGAATTATTTTGAAATAGGTAGCCATGAATCTGAATAATTCTCTTGACCACCTACACCTCAGCACTAACAGACTATTGGGGAGTTGCAAGAAAGTTACGATCGATTGCAAGTTACAAAATTTGCAACTGATATTTGCAATCGATTGCAACTCAACTTTCTTGCAACGCCCCACTAGTCTCCTAAATTTCCTAGGATTTTGTTAGGATTAAGACTTACGCTTGATTTGGGGATTTGCAATTTTTTGCAACTTTCTTGCAGCGTCCCATACCGGTATGTTGAACGTGGGAATTTGCAATAGGATATAGTTACGAGAGGTTTGTGGTTTTTCTCCATGCCTTCACATTAATGCTTCACAGTGTGTTTGAAGTCTTCTTTCCTTTAGAAGTACTTGTTGAGGTCTTTCACAATGTCCTGTAGCACGAGAAAGAAAAAAAAGAGCACATTGTCATAAATCTTTATCACGTATGAACATAATTAGCAGCTGCTCATTGTGATCTTCCTTCATACAGAAAGAACCAGGATTATTGAAAAGAAGGAAAAAAACACAGACACAATTCAATGTACTTGGAAAATACGATGTCCTCTGAAATCAAATGTACTTACAAATATAATGTCCTCTTAAAGGCAAGATATTATATTTCTGTTTAAAGCATTCAGTTAAAGAGTGAAACGCTACTGTAGATAACAGTAGACAACAGACTAGGTAATAATTCTAATTGACAAAACATTATCATTCCTTTAAAATTCATGAATAAAAAACAATAGAAAAATATCATTAAATTTAGATGTAATGCTCTGCATACAGGTATATGTTTCTTTCCAATTGAAAATGGTACGTAGGGAGGATCAAATACATGTATAAGTATCTAATATTCACTTTACTCTCCCACTTATATATCATACTCAAAACATGACTGAACTGAACAAAGTGATTACTGTAAGATCTTGAGGATTAACTTAATACAATGAGAGCATAATAATACACATATACTATTATTCTGATTCCAGGGCCCAGTAGCTTTTCCATAACACTTACCTTGGGCTCAGTGGGAGGCCCATACCTCTTCACAGGAATGCCTTCCTTGTTGACCAAAAACTAGAAAAACAAGTAAGAGAAAGAACCATTCAAATTAATCCTTCAAAAATACACTTTGCTTGCTTTTTTCCATGTAATTCAGTTGTATGTCATCTGCATGACACGCAGAATTGACCTTTCATTTCTTTTCAATTAAGGCACTTTTATTAAAGCCCCACTTTACTACTTGTAGCTACTTGCTCCCTCTATATAGAAAACAGTGCCTAAGCGGTGCCCGTTGGTCCCCCATGATCCTCTTTCTCTTATGTTAATTGAGAGCTGAGTTGATGAGATAACCATCTGTCAGTGACCACGCTGGGTGGTCTAATTCCTCCTGGCCAAACTAGTAAAGACAGGCTTTAAGAGACCTACTACTCAATCAACACAAAATACAAGTTGGTTATGCCCGAAACACCTATTAGAGCGAGAAATAATCTGAAAGATCTGTAATGATGTAAAAATTGAGAAAGATTATGCTTTCAAACCGTCATCAAAACATCAACAGTTTACACTTAAATTGATTAATATCTTGAAGAACTTTTTGCTACTCAACCATCTATTCTCCCCCTCCCCACCAAAAAAATAAACAAATAAAAAATAAAAAAAAAATAAATAAATAAATAAATAAATAAATAAATAAATAAATAAATAAATAAATTTAAAAAAAAGTGAAATAGACACAAAATTCTTACCTTTGAGAAGTTCCACTTGATGCGACTGAGAAGGCAAAAGAGAACGATGGCATTAAATTTCATTTTGGGCAACAAAAATTAATACCGACACATATTTTTGAAACATAATCATTCAGATGTCAGTTCCATAAGTAGATGGATATCTCATACAAATTTATTCAAGAAGTAGACATTATTCAAAACACCTAGATAAAAAGCTAAATACTTTCAGTGCCAAACATATTAGTTAAAAGGCTACATGTGAAGAGGCATGACAGATAGGCAGATTAATTTGCCTATATTTTTCTGATGCTCTTCTGTCGAGTGTATTTTGCTTGATGGCTATGATGTAGCCTTTAAAGAGAAGGTTGAGTTCTGGGAAGAGGTGAAAAATAATTTGTGAGCATCATCATTCTTATTATGCAAGTGTGGAAGAACATCAGATAAGACATGTTCCCTGAAAATCATGGCTCTTCAAATGCCTTTATATTCTAAATATGTCATGTAACATCGTAAAACTCGGGGGTGGGATTTTTACGCCACGTGTTCGTGTAGTCCCATTTACATCTTTCTGTGTACAGTGTTGTAACTTTACCAAGACTTGGCCAAATTTATTATCATATTGATGATTCCAGAACCTTGTATACACACAACATCTTGATCAACCTTGTCTGGTCGATTCCACACCGTTTCTTTCACAATGCAATGGCGTGACCAGAACTCAACTTCATATTTAATTTCATTAATAGTTATGCATGTGTATGTATATATATAATTTATGTTGTATTATTATTATATCTTAATTTCTCTATCCTATTTATCTCCTTTCTTCCTGCCACCCTCTCTTCTCTCCTCGTCTCACCCTCCCTTCCTTTCTTTTCTCATTGATTCACTTTCCAAGGAAGCCCTTCTGTTTTATCTTGAGGTATTTATACAGGGGAATGGCATTAGCTCCGTTCACATCGATCTTGGAGAACAGATCAAATTAAGCATTCTACCTTCTCTTTCCTTCTCTCTCCTCATTCTCTCCATCTACCCCCCCCCCCCCCCCCTTCCTTTGCCCATCTGTCTTTCTATCTATATTCACTGACTTACTTTCCAAGGAAGCCCTTCTGTTTTATCTTGAGGTATTTATACAGGGGAATGGCATTGTCTCCGTTCACATCGATCTTGGAGAACAGATCAAACTCGGCTCCGTACTTATCTTGGGCAAACTTTTTAATCTCTTCATTAGGCTTCGGCTCCTGAGATGAGAGAAAATACAATGTTAACACAACAGGACGTTAAATATCAACAGTTCCGTGAATATATGTACATTTACAATCAGCATAGACTTTACAATGGTAACCATACAGCAAAACCTGCACTATACTTGGACAAAATTGAATTCAAACACATTCAAAAACGTAATAACAGCCACCCTGCTAGTTTGATGACACTGCCTGTGATTTAAAAAAAATGTATAAGTAACATGTACAAATAAGATGCATCGTACATATAAAACATTAGCTTAAAGATAAAGACCAGTTATGGTCATGCGATTGCATTGTGAAAGAAACGTTGTGGAATCGAATCAGAAAAGGTTGATCATCAGGCATAAAGTATTAGTGTGTACTGCAAGGTTCTGGAATCATCAAAATGATAAGAAATTTGGCCCAGTCTTGATAAAGTTACAAGCACTGTACACAGAAAGATGTGTATGGGACTATACGCACACATGCGCGACACATGCGTTTATCTCTCACATACAAATAGATAAACTAATTAACCAAATATATCAATTAGTAGGCGGTTTACCGGCAAATTTGTTATCATCATGTATTAGTCAAAACATATTCTTTCACATGATTGGTAATAAGAGCTGCCATTTCATTTTTTGAAATTGGGGGCGTTTCCAATACTGGTCTTTACCTTTAATTGTATGGCATTATTGTTAGAATTTCTCTTCATAAAACATTAGAATACATGTTTCATAAAAAACAATGTTCTAAAAGATCTAACCAATGTTCATAAAATTAAAAGTCCTGCCTGAAAATGTAGATTTAGTACATTTGCTAAGATGAAGATTTAAACATAATGGTTCATGTAATTGTATTCCTTGATGTAAGATGTGATTTTTCTTCCAAAGTCTATAGCAATTTTAAAACTGATTGAACCGATGTTCAGGCACATGGTAGCGAAAATAAAAAGTCCTGTAGATTTAGTACATTTACTTACATTAAGAACAAACATAAAGGTATGTGTACTATTGTTTGCTTAAAGATAAAGTTGAGTTCTGGTCATGCGATTTTTTTTTTTTTAAATTTTTTATTTGTATGTTTAATTAAATCAAAACTAATATCACAATATTTACAGGTCATCAATAATGATTGGTACATAACAAAAAAGATCCATATAAAAAATAAAAAATAAAAAAGTGACAAGAAATACAAGATAAATTTAAATCAATAAACATAATATAATGCCTAATATGAAGCCACAGAGAGAAAACAAAAATAGAAGACTGTTTATTATAACGGGAGTCTCCCTAGCTGCCAAGACCAAAATCGTCCTGTCAAGGGCCACCGAAGGCCGGACACACTCAAACAAACCACACGATCTGCACAAGTTCCATACTTAAATACCACATGATCAGACCATCACTAAACCATAGACCTAGGTCTGGTAGGTCTATGACTAAACATTGCCTGTATTAAACCTAACATGCAGCTACATGTAGCCCCCATGATCATAAATTCTTCCTCACTATCTGATCATTCCTCTTCACACTCCCGTATTTCCTGCTATAGCCCAGTACATCAATCTCTCATTTCGCTTACCGGTACTTTATTCCTATCCAAAAATCAAAACAAAATTTGATTGTGGAGTGCATCCCGACCCCACCGACCCCGAACTGGACGAAGAAACATAATGTGCACTGAACTAAATCAGCCACTTCGTATCCATTCCAGGCCAAGGCACGATAAAATCACAGATGAGACCCACTATATGCTCCCCTTAAAAATATCTCAGTGGCTCCGTACAGCAAATATTATGATACACAATGCACTGTATATAAAAAGGCTCAACTTAGGCATAACTTCCATAAATTAATATACAACAAAACAAAACAAAATGTTTACGTGAAAACAGGCTCATTAAAGTCTTCCTCTTGTCAAAAATTGAACCACCATTTTCTAAAATGCACAGGAAGTTTCATTTTTCTTTTTAGCCAAATAATATTCTATTTCCTTTTGTTTTTTAACAAATGATTTGAAAGCAATAATATTTGGTATCTGGATCAGAAAAAGTTGATCATAAGGCATGTAAGTATTGGTGTGTACTGCAAGGTTCTGGAGTCATCAAAATCATAATAAATTTGGCCCAGTCTTGGTAAAGTAACGAGCTCTGTACACAGAAAGATGTATATGGGACTACACAAATGGTGTCGGGGCTACTTACCTTGATTTCCTAATCTTTCTATGCTCATTACTCAGCCAGTATAAATTTTCTACCAAAATTGTTTAACAAATGACATTTATTTGTAATCTTGAACATTCAGTGTAAGTTTTGTTTGATTCTGTGAGAATTCATTTTCTTTTTTTACCAGAACTCAAGTTTATCTTTAATGTTCAGTGGGATTTTTTTTCCTTCAAACCAAAATGGATAGCAATGTAAGTACCAACCTGTCCACCAAACTGGTTGCAAGGGAAAGCCAGAATTCTGAGACCTTTAGAATCTGCAAACTGCTGGTACATTTCCACCAGCTGTTTGTAGTTCTTATCGGTTAACCCTCAGCTAGACGCCACATTGACGATAAGACATACATGACCCCTACAAAGAAAACAAAAAAGAATTTCATTACATAACAAACTGAATAACATTATGACTGCTTGACTAAACGTTCTAAAGATGGATGGATGATGGAAGAATTATTGAAAGAATGGATGGATAACAGATGAATGGATGGAGGAATAGATGAAAGAGTGGATGGATTGATGGATAGATAGGAAAATAGAATGACACCTGAAAGAATGCATGAAAGGATGAATGGATAGATGTACATACATGTAACTTTCCAATGTTAATAGATCTACAAGTATATGGAGATTGATCGCTTGATTCCTGGAGAGCTATAAAATCGCAGTTTGTATACTGATCATACAATTCATACTGTAGGGTATCAACCAGCATACATGTACATGTACTTATACATTTACAATGTAAATTATCAAATATTAAAAGGAAATTCATGCATGTTTTTATGTATTTTCCTCTTTTCCCAAGCTTTCTTCATCTTAGATAAAAACTCAAGTAATAATCTGTCCATAAGTCTGTGTTTCATATTTCCCTGAATCCTCTCCTCATAAATTTACTTAATATTTGATTGTTTAATCAATACTTACTTATACTTCTCTAATGACACCTCGTTGCCATCTATATCTGTTGCTGTAAAGGCATAGATATTCTCAGCTGTTTTCCACCAATTGGGATCACTTTTACCAGCTCCCGCCGCCTAATAAAAGCAAATCAAAAACAGAAATAGCAACATGTGACAATTAAAAGAAAATAAACCTCTGTAATTGGTACATGATTCACTTGGTCTCATAATCACTAGTTATTCCATGACATGATGGCATGACATTTAACATGATTTTGGGGGTATTTTTCTGCAACAAATTGTAATCTATTTAATTGTTGGGTTTTGAGCTGGGTTTGTGCCTGGTGTTGGGTTGGGTAGGTGCGGTGTAGGTTTCTAAACAGGGGTTGGGATTGGGAGTTTGATTAATGTACTGAATTGCTGCGGAGTAATAGTAGCCGGAGCAGGTGTCGTAGAAGCACAATTATATATTATATTATATGTATGAAAAGAATTGCAATTTTACTATCATAATGTTACCATGCATAGTGTTTTACGTGTAATTTTACTTTGTCAATGATGTATCTTTCTTTTTTTTAACTGCAATTCGGCTCTCGTGCCGCAAATGTTTTTTAATGAAATAAACCATTTAAAATAAATAAATAACCCATGGAGGGAGAGAATCAGCTTACATGTTGACTGTTTGGAGCTAGAAGGGCATTAACCCATGTGCCCTTCTGGCTTTAAAGGGATAGTCCACCCCAGGATTTTCTTTAGCTGACGATATAGACCTAATAATACCATGAAGAATGATACAAGTCTCATTAAAATCCATGATCACATAACGAAGATATATCGACTTTTTTATCGAAAATCAGCCGCCCCCCAAATGCAAATGCGTTACATGGGCATGAAACGATCGCCAAAAAATAACCGATAGTATCGAAATTGTGACGTATGTTGCGAGCTGCCTTCTTATTTCGCAGACATTCAATTTCGCTTTCATTCATGATTCGTCGTGTCAGTGCGATAACAGTGTACCGCGAGCGAAAGTGAATGTCTGCGAAATAAGAAGGCAGCTCGCAACATACGTCACAATGCGATCGTTTCATGCCCATGTAACGCATTTGCATTTGGGGGGCGGCTGATTTTCGATGAAAAAGTCGATATATCTTCGTTATGTGATCATGGATTTTAATGAGACTTGTATCATTCTTCATGGTATTATTAGGTCTATATCGTCAGCTAAAAAAAATCCTGGGGTGGACTTTCCCTTTAATCACATGATTTATAATCCACCTGTTTTAGAAAATTCCAAGGTTGGCATTTGAGTTAGGAATATTTGATTAGCACAGCACCTAAAGGATGACATTTCCTAATGCCTTAATTACTAACATTTAATTAACAAAAAAAATACTAAAAGGTTATTAATAACAAGTCATGCAAATAAAAGGGTTTTGAAGAAAACAAATGTTTTAATTGGGTTAGTTTAGCATGCAATCACCGACACATTGTGCACACTACAATTTGGGCATTTTTGTTTGCTTCTATTTCCTCTTACTTTTGATAAGGTAATATGAAATAATAGTCCCTTAAAATTCTTAAAATTATGGTAAATCACTATTCAAATGTCTCTTGGCCCTGATAACAAATCAACCTTCTCCCATCATTTTACTTTGTTTTATTTAGGTTCATAACGAATGCAGCAAGCCACTTGAGCAGGGGAGACATCGGTCCACCAGACCATAAAGTGGATAAAAAAGGCCCTAATGGATCATTCATTATCAACACTGATTTGAGATATTTTTTTATTCAGGACATTTGCTTGAATTTGATTCATTGTGGATCGATGCAGATTAGACCGCTCCCTTTAAATTCATGCAAAACATAATCTGTGTACATCTACACTACACATACAGTGTATTATACTGCACCACTTCTACCTCAATTCACCAGATATTAAATCTTCACAGACACAAGTTCAAAACTTTTTACACAAAAAACCAGCACCACCCATTATCATACTGCTCATATGTTTGAACTGGTTAAACAGAGCTGAATACATGAGAGTAGCACTCTACTTCCCTAGCGCTTGAACGCAAATATTTGCTCAAATATCTGACCTAGAGCTTTTGAAAGACTAGTGGATGACCATGCAAATCCACACAGTAGACCTGTCCTCATCAGCTTGAGATTGCCAAATATCCAATTATTTGAACTGTCCCGATAGCAAATTATCCAGCTTATTTGCGTCTTCATCAGCCCGAAGTTGCAATTAGCTGGATATTTGGTCGAGATAATCATCCCAAGATATCTTGGGCTAGTTTGCAAAATATCCTGCTATTTGTCCGGTGAGTCATCATCAGCCCGAAAAACTCACACTATGCGCGAACGCTTAGCAAAATATCTCAAGCTAATTTCTCAAGGTTGAGTTTCAAGTTTCAAGGTCAAATCTCGAGCTAATGAAGACGCAATTTGTAACTTCTGGATTATTTCCCAAATCAGAAATAGCGGCCTATTTGGCAATCTCAAGCTTATGTAGACAGGCCTATAGTGTGTTTAGACTCTCAAGAGCTTTCAGCTGCATTTCAAAATGACAAGTCACTGTACAGATAAAGGACACTCTGATAAGATAAGCTTTAATTGCTGGTGGTCATTCAGTAACTAAAATGCAAATGTTTGCAAATCACACATATACATGTACAGTCACCATACATGTATGCATGGCCAACACGTCGAAGTGTAGAGAAAACTGCTATATACACTGTACAGGTACCATGGTCTCATTTTATTTTGATATTAATTCAACAAAAAATCAACACGATACTTGTAATTCGTCTAATAATCATTTACCGGTACATTAAGTCAGGACTTTGATTTCCCATAAATCAGTATTTTTAAAGGTCCTTCTCTATGGAACAATCTCCCTCCTGCGCTAAAAATCAGCCCAACACTTAATTCTTTTAAACGCTGTTATAAATCCCATTTTTTAAGTTTGTACATAATGTGAAATGATATACATGTATATTACATGCTTGTTTCTTTGGTCTATTTGTCTGTTTTGTTTTGTTATAATTATGTACACCTGTATGTATCGTTAATTTTGGGGTCAACGTACTAGAAGGCTATATGATCTTTTTTGTTGACCTCTCATTCTCATAATTTGTTTTTGTTCTAATCGTTCTGTATTGATTTCTATTGGTATTACTCTGTTGTGTATATATTTGATGTATGTCGTCTTTATTGATAATGAAATAGAGCTATATTTTTACCCCCCCCCCCCTACAAAAAAAAAGAGAAATATTCTTCAAACAAATTCTTTTGAAATATATCAACAAATTAAGATGGTACAAAGCATTGAAGTTGATAATAACGTACAGTAGCCTGTAACTTGGAAGTGTTAAAGTGAAATGTACAAAGCTGCTTCTTTCTGTGCTGTTGTATTAAAGTCTCTTCTTTTTACAAGTACGGAATACCTTTAAGAGGATATGTGTGAATAGTCTTCCGTTCAAGCAATAGTGCAATACAAATAAGCCTGCCATTAAGTCTCTATAATCTGGGACTTAAAGATAAACTTGAGTTCTGGTAATGCGATTGCATTGTGAAAGAAAAGGTGTGGAATGGATCAGAAAAGTTGATCATATAGCATGTAAGTAATGGTGTGTAATGCAAGGTTCTGGAGTCATCAAAATCATCATAAATTTGGCCGAGTCTTGGTAAAGTAACAATCTCTTACACAGAAAGATGTATATGGGACAACACACATGGTGTCGGGGCTAGTACTACCCTGATTTCCTTATCTTTCTATGCTCATTACTCAGCCAGTATACATTTTCTTCCAAAATTGTTTGGCACATGACATTTATTTGTAATCTTGAACATTCAGTGTAAGTTTCGTTAGATTTTGTGAGAATTCATTTTCTTTTTTTACCAGAACTCAAGTTTATCTTTAAGGTATGTTTGTTCTCCCTTTTTATTACGAATGGTTGCCTACTCTATTCAATTACAAAAAAAAGCTACAAACAATAGTAAAAAGAACTGAACTCCCTCAACAATAACTAGTCCAGGCCTTGGATCAATTTTCCTTTTTCGGCCTCTGAATAGTCTGACTAGACTCTACAAGGACTTGTGCAAACTATTCAAAGACTATTCAAAGAAAATCAATTCTTACTACAATTCTAATAATGAATAAAAATCAAGAACATCATTCATGTTTCATACTAATTGAAAACACATGTCTATTGTTTCTCACAGTCACATGTTAATGTTGAGTTTGTAATTGTAATCCAATGAATATGCATATAGATCTAGACCTAGATCTAGTCTAGATCTAGATCTAGACCATCTGATAATAGCGTGACATATCCTTGACTCGAGCAAGCCCCGACCTCCAGTTCCGCTCATCGCATGCTATCCGTCTTGTCATCATGTCAAGTTCAAGAAAGACAAGAATCATAATCATTATAATTAGGCCCTAGGATAGGGTCTAGTAATATTAAGTAGACTATATAGCCTAGAGGTCTAGATCTAAGTTAGGCCCTAATAAATAAATTTCACACATTCTGTTATTCATAAAAATTATCTCTTTTTTCTGAATCTTATTCTTACTCTTAGACTTAGTCTGGCCTCTGGGAATATTTTTGAAAACACAAGTCAATCAATATGATCAACAAGGTACACTGATGATGATGCATGATGATGATGATAAAACTCATATTCGTTCTACAAAGCGATCAAGCTCGAGCTCAATGGAGTGAAGCTGAGCTGAGCCCGATCCCCACCCGGCACCCACCCCCAGCGTTTCCCGAGGAAGCTCGGTCGATTACCCGCTTCAATCTATTTCAAGAATTAAAAGAATTTACGTACCATCGCCGTTATAAAAGGTGATTTTCTGGTGAAATATAAGTAGGCACCTACACTCGGAATAGCACCAAAACCGCATGCAGTGCTTCCAAACCGTGGCACTGCTTTAGAAATTCTGTAAAGGACGCGAGTTATCATTGAGAATCGCTCTTCGATAATGACCATTAGTAGGCAAAAGTTCACGATAGACACTCCGGGAAGCGACTTTACGTTTTACACTGTAGTTCTGTCATTTTCACGATAAGTGAGTAAAACCGGGCTGCAGCAAAGACTACATGTACAACTGGGCGTTGTGGCGTGCGTGCGCCTGTAATCCAAGCTGCGTGGGGAAGTTACGAATTAATTCAAAGGATGAAATAGGCTCCCAAACGGCCACAATTATTTATTGCCTGAACTTGATCATCATCAGCAGCAGCCAACATCACCATCTCTCTCTCTCTCTCTCTTGGTTGATCCCTCCACTTTCTTTGGAGATTTCTCGGGTGATTTCATCGTCTTACACTATAGTACAATTACACTACAAAAAAATCCACATGTGGGACTAGTCTACATCTATCTACTATCTGTGAGACGTATGATAAAACGTTTTTTTATTTTAAATTTTTCATTTACATTCCTGCAATGGATCAGGAAGCGTTGTTTGCGTAATGTCTTCCATGGCAGATTATGACATAAATCAACCATTAATGAAATATAACGTCAAGAATGCGAGAATAACCTGGCAAGTTCAGATCAGGCGCGCTGTTCATGAAGTACTAGTCTTTGCTGCAGCCCGGTTTTACTCACTTATCGTGAAAATGACGGAACTACAGTGTAAAACGTAAAGTCGCCTCCGGGAAAAGTAAACAAACAGCCTAATTCTAATGGTGCTTCAGTGCGCCAACCTATTGTTTTCTGAAGCAAAAGATGCTATGGTGTCTTTTAAGGAAATCTCTTAAGGAAATCATTCCTCGATAATTCCCGGGGATAATTCCAAGGAATTCCAAGGAGCCGGATTATAAAAATAGACGGATTTTTCGGTCTAGTGAAAACAATCCCGGCCTTTCTGCTGCTTCTGTCCTATCATGCAGTCACGCATATCATTACTTTCTCATACCATGCAGGCATTCTTTACATTCTTCTCATAAATGCCCCTTTTCACCTATGAAAATAGTCACTGTTCATTCTCATACTAGTGCCATTTTCATCTGGTAAATGATCCTATTCAATTCTGAGAGATACTCGTTTTATTTTGACAAGTGCCCCTTTTCCTCCTGATAAGTGCTCTTTTCATTTCTAATAACAGCCCCTTTTATTTTGACAAGTGCCCCTTTTCCTTCCTAATAAATGCTCTTTTTCCTTCTTACATATGCCTCTTCCCCTTTTTATAAAAGCCCCCTGTCACCTCCAATAAATGCCCCTATTAAAATCTGATCGGTGCCCCTTTTCTTCCAACAAATGCACATTTCCCTTTATTATTAGTTTTTCATTCTCATAAGTGCGTCTTGTCATATGGTCAGTGCTCCTTTTCAGATGCGATAAGTACCCCTTTTCACCTCTGATAATTACCATTTTAACAATGATAAGTGCCCCTTTTCCTTTCTTATAAGGAACCTATCACTTTTTCATAAATGCCCCTATCAAAATCTGATGGCTGCCTCTTTTCCGTTGACAAATTCCCATTTTCCATTCTCATAAATGCCTTTTTCATCTCTGGTGTGTGCCCCATTTCACCTCTGATGATTACCCTTTTTACTTTGACACGTGCTCCTTTTCTTTTCTAATAAGTGTCGTATCCCTTCGATGAGTGTCCCCTTTTCCTCTCATCATTGAACGTGCCCCTAATTTCAAGCGACTAAGAGCAATATCCCCAAAGCTCGCTCGCTACGCTCGCTCGCATTTATAGATGTTATAATTATGTTACTTATCAAAGGATCTTTCAGTCTGCTGTTATGAGAATGTGCTTATAACTTTATAAGATGTAATTTTTCGCACTGCGACCTCACAAATCTTAAATTTTCTTCTCGCTCGCAAATGATTTTTCTGACCATCACACCCAACTGCAAGGTATGATGCTTGAGCAATATTGATGTATAAAGATAAACAATATTGAAATCATTCCTGATAATGTAATCAAATTATAGGGGTACACCAATGTCTAAAAAAATTGTATATTTTCGCTTTGAGATTTCCCTTTGTAGGTGCCCTTTTTTTCTCCAGAAAGTGCCCTTTTTCGTTGGTGCCCTCCCACTTTGGAAGTCGCTCCGCCGCCTCTGCCCCCCCCCCCCCCCCTCCTATATCTCCGATGTGAAAGTCAATGGCGGGCCGGGACTTTGTCGCGCGAAAAAGTACCCCTCTCCCGGAGATTTTGGAAACACGAATGCGGTCCCTCCGAATTGGGGGGGGGGGGGTATTGGCAGAGAGGGAGGAAAGAAGAGAGAAAGACATTCAGAGACAGACAGAGAGAGAGAGAGAGAGAGGGGGGGAGACAGAGAGGCAGACAGACAGAAAGAAGAACAGGGAAGAGAACTGAGAGAGATCTAACCATCTCCTTGGTCTTAGGGCGCGTTCATGCTTGATTTTGAAGGTAGAATGAGCGATCTGAAACGCTCATCGTAAACGCTCATCGTGATCGCAGTTCCACGGTGTACTGTTCATGCTTACTTCTCTGGCTCATCCAGGCAATTCTCCTTGTGTGGCCTTAATTGGTCTTCCAGCTGGATTCGCAAACCTTCACTGTGCATGCTACGTAGACGGTAGACCCACTAGAGATCAGTGCGTTGACCCCATTTAAACGCGTTTACAAATTTATTGTAAACGCATCTTTTTGTGAGTTTACGATCGGCGATCGTGATCGCCGTTTTTCGGTGATTCTACAAAAGTAAGCATGGACGCAACCATGTTTTAAACTAAACGCGTAACAGATGCCTGATTCTGGCCAGAAAAAGTGAAGCATGAACACGCCCTAACACACACACACTCTATCTCTCTCTATCTCTCTCTCTCTCTCTCTCTCTCTCTCTCTCTTTCTCTCTCTCTCTATCTCTCTCTCTACCTCTCTCTGGCTTCCCCTCTATCTCGTTATCTCTCTTTCTCTCTCTCTCTCTCTCTCTGTCTCTCTCTCTCTCTTTCTCTCTCTCGATATTCTCTTCTGTTCTCTTCTTTCTTTATTTCTTTCTATCTTCTTTCTTTCTCTCTTTCTTTCTCTCTTTCTTTCTCTCTTTCTTTCTTTCTTTCCTTCTCTCCTCGGGCCGTTTCTGATTCTCCCACACATAACTGCTACTCATCGCTATTTCATTTTGTGATTTATATTACCACAATGCGTGCTTGACTTCAATGGATTACAGCATGAGCGATTAATCACAAAAGCGCGCCTCTCCATAAGAGTTTGTCCCCTTTTTGCGTCGCCCTGGCAACGCTTGTAAATCTGGCAGGTGGATTCGCTGTCGCCCGAGATCGTTGAGTACGCCAATCGGTTTGTTTTCTTCACAACAAGAAGGGCTTCAAACTACAAGTGTGATAGACCATAGCTTTCTTGACCCTTTGTGAGCCAACAAGAGATTATAGAATATAGAGGTAAGCCGTTATTTTGTTTAGCACTTGTAAGAATTGAGAGAGAGAGAGAGATTTGAGATTCAACCAGGACAGTTACATGTATTATGTTTGTGGAAGGCAAGGTTGGTTGTTTATCATGTTTGGGTGAGTGTATTATCAAGATCGCATTGTCGTGATATATATTCCGCGTTATACTTTAGTATATGGTCGAATATACTCTTCGCAATACGGGAGCACGCACTGTTCGCGAGTACATACATATTAATTGAGTTTCTGAACACCCGTACACCCGAAACTCCCACTTTTAGCCGTAAAACATCGCCTATATACTCACACGATAAGTGTGATAACATATGTAAACAGAACTAATCTGTGTAAACATGACGATTTGATCAATATAATCATTGCAGTAACTGTTGTGCATCGATCTCAATAACTGAGAGAGAAAACATTTTTCATGTTTTTCAATTTTTGATGCATATTGAAATCATTTATTTTTCATTTTTCTTTTTGCAGAAACTTTGAATTTTAACATAGTTTTGAAGCATTATTAGGTTGAATGGTCAGATCCTGTAATTAAAAAAATTAAAACGCAACCCAGAGATAGATCTATATTAAGATAGATCATGGTTAAGCAAGTAAACGAACTAATATAGTTGTTAGGGATTTTCAAAGTCATTCCTGATTAATTGAGATATCAAGCTTATTTAAAAATTTCAAGGATAATGAATAAAGTGTGAAAGATATACTGTTTTCCCTTTAAATGCAGTGTGACAATTATATTTTCGTGTAACTGTTCTTGTTTTAAGTGTAGCGCCCATGCACATCCCCCTCTCTATGGGCGTAATGTACATTATGTTCATATTACAGAAAGTAATACTCACCATTCATGGGCGTAAATCTGCAATTGATACCTATTGTTCAGGGGGAGGGGTGATCTATTCATTCACCCCCCCCTGAACAATAGGTATTACGTAAGGATTGACGCCCATGTCACTATTTGAAATATACTATCCTATTTCACCAGTGCATTATCATATTTTGACAGGGAACTATGTACTAGAGTGATTTGATGAGGCTCTATACATCTGTCATCAGTTTGAAATGGGTTGAAGTTCCTTTGGAATATTTTACCTGAACAGTGGAATACTATTTTTCTTTTTACAGGAAGCTAAATTGATTTGATGAGGTCATGGCTCTAGCTGTGGTCAGTTTAAAGTGGGTTCATCGGGAGATACATGGGAAACCACCATCACCAAGGTAACAAAATTAAACATTCTCAGCTTGCATTATTATATTATATTTTGGAAATGCACGAAAATGCACGTATATAATAATCCATGATATGATATGTATGTAGGTAAACTTTGTTCAATTTCCTTTGTATGTGTAACCTATTATTTGTACAGTGCCTCTTAGGAAAACAGTTTGATACTGAAAAAGAACACCTCCCTGGTAAACCGAATAAATAAATAAATAAATAAATATTTTGGGATTTAAATAATAATTTAGAATTTAAACTCCTCTTGTTTCTAACATTATTTTATAGATTATGTTTTAACAGGTTAACGTGAAGAATTGTAAGATGAAAGTTTTAGTCGTCATTGAAATACCATGGTTACAGACATTGCTATTACATTGAAATGAAATTATAATTGAATTAAAATATCATCATAATTATAACTGAATGGTGTTGAATGATGGTGAATGCTGAAAGGACACAATAATAACA
Organism: Strongylocentrotus droebachiensis; assembly: GCA_035222895.1. Taxonomy (NCBI): domain Eukaryota; kingdom Metazoa; phylum Echinodermata; class Echinoidea; order Camarodonta; family Strongylocentrotidae; genus Strongylocentrotus; species Strongylocentrotus droebachiensis. The sequence goes on along the minus strand of JAVYIG010012928.1, from coordinate 25,365 downwards.
AAAGTTACTAAATTTGGCTGAATGAGTTATCATTCTGTAATCTTTGTTGATCCAGAGTTCCAGACACACTACTGGTGAAATGTATTAAATAATTCTTACTGTAGAGGGACAGATCGTACAGATAATATTTACTTTGAAACGACTTTAAAAGTATTATCATCTAATATAATTATCTAAGATTGCATAGAGCATAAGTATCTAAGATGGTTAATACAGGTATATTTTTGCTACTGGTATATATTTCTCCTATCATGTTACATTTTCATAAATGAGTATTGTATAATACTTATTTCACCAGCCGAATAAAATTTACCAGCCGATAAACCTAGTATATAAACAATGATGACTGCTATTTTTTTTTTAAATTGTAAACAATGTGTATCTTTGTTTCAGACAAGGACATAGTGCATGTATCATAGGTGACGTAGCTTACATCTTCGGTGGTATCAGATCGGTGGACTGGCCTAAGAAAGTAAGTTCACTTCCAATTATTGAATTTCGTTGGTTTCTATTATCAATAGATATAACACAAATATTAAATATTTTTTCGCTAATTATTCTAGCGGAATGTTCATATATCTTCCACTGGGATTGTGTTATGATGATATGATTGGTTCAATTCATTATGTAATTTGAATATTTTGTTTTCACCTAATTTCTTAATTATCAATCTCATTCCCAAATACATGTCTCTGATACTTATGTAGTGTATGTAATTTTGCAGCAGGGTATTGAACAAATAATCATTTTACATGTTCCTCGAATATTGGTGACCATTGGTCCCCTTTTTCTTATGTTAATTGAAAGCTGATTTGATGAGATAACCACGGCACATGTCAGTGACCATGCAGGGAGGTCTAATTCCTCCTGGCCAAACTAGTTTAGATGGGCTTTAAAGGAATAAGCAAAGATAATCAGTTATGCACAATTGAGTATAATTATGCACAGTTGACTCTTGAGTATAATTATGTGTCCATGAATAAAAGTCTTTTTATGAAGAAGCCTTCTTTGTCTTTTCTACTTTGAAGTAATTTTAAAATCATTTCATTTCATGTAACAGGGAACATATTTTTTCAGAGATCTGTTTCAGCTTCATTGTGAGTATTTTGCATGCTTTGATTCATTTTTTTTGTGTATGTTTCTTTTGTTAGTTTGTTTTCATGGTTTTATGTTTCAATCATTTTGTTTTCTAGTGTTTTGATGATGTGATCAAATGTTATTATTATCAAGTAAACATCAAATAAACAAATAAACATTGTTAAGGTGAATATTATCTTGACTAGTTTGTAAAACAATCAGTATACAGGTTTTGAAAATAAGAGTGCCTTATTTCATAATTCGAGAATAATTTCACAATAATATTCCTTCGATTATTTTCTATCAAACATTTGATTTTGAAACCCTTGTCCCTTATATCCCCCCTATACCATCTCCTCCTTCTGCAAACCTCCCATTCCTCTGTATATCTTTTGTTGCAATGTTTTTTTATAAATAAAATATATTTTGTTATTTTACTTTTACATTAACCCTCTCTATTCTATCTTTCCTCTTCAGTATACAAGCGTATGCAATGGGAGAAGATAAAACAGAAAGGAGAGATTCCCCAAGGAAGATATGGACATCACATGTGGTGAGTATTATGCATTAATTTCAGAAAACGTTGTAGCGGTGAAAGCCAGTGATGATAGTATAATGAAGATTCATGCTGGCTGACGATTTGGTATTAGGGGTGGAAAACACCATAGTAAAATCATCAAAAGTTGATACACTGTCGTTCATAACGTTGGAATCTTTTTTTTTACCTCAATTTATGGAATTATTTTGACAATGATTTATTCCTAATACATTCAGATTATAGTATACATTCTCAGATTTTATTGAATATTAATTTGTCAGTGTTTGTTTTGCGTGACTGCTAAAGCATGTGTATGCTAATATGCTTATCAAGTAGGGGACATACGCCCTTAAGTCATAAATGACAGTAATGAGGATTAATGCCCCACAAAAGGGCACCTCGTAACGGTTTTGATCCTGGGGCCTCATAGTTAGGAGGCCATTGCTTTGCCACTAAACCATGACTGTACGCAGCGGGGGCTAGGGTAGGGGGTGGTTCCCACAAATAAAAAAAACACAAAGAAAATGCAATAAATTATTAATAACTCATTGAATTCCCCCCCGTCCCCAACAGAAAAAAAGATTTCTGTGTGCCCATGCCTTGAGCCATAATGCATGGCCGTACAGATGATTTTTTTTATTTTGGGGACCGGGGTAAAAAGCAATGAATTATTGATAATTTATTGCATTTTCTTTGTTTTTTTTATTTGTGGGAACTGCCCCCTACCCTAGCCTCCCGCTGCGTGCAGTAAACAAAATATTCCAACGTTATGAGCGACAGTGTATGTTCACTTATTCTATTTCATCCATTCATTTATTTAATTATATATGAATTAATCCATTTATTTATTTATTTTACTATCTATATAATTATATATATATATATATATATATTTATTCGGGTATATTCATTTATCTATTTATCTCTGTTTGCATTGTTACAGAAACCCATCAAAAGGCTGATTTCTTTTTTTTTTGATTTTTTTTTTGTTGTTGTTGATTTTATTGTTTTGTTTTTTGTTGGAAATATTCCTTTACTCCATTTAGTTCATTTATTTAATCAATTATTTAATTTCTTCATTCATCAATAAATCGTTCATTTACGGTTTATTACAATATTTATGAATGGCAGCTAATGGCTGAAGTGCTCTCAATATGTAAAGCCAAATATAAATATGTAAAGAAATTTAAATGATTCAGAATTACTAGTCTTAGATCAAATGATAACTTTTATTTCATTCGTTTCATCCCCTTAATTTATCTTTATTTGTTTCCAATTTCAGTGTGATTGGTCATAAAATCTACCTGTTTGGAGGAAAGCATGAACTGCATGCTGATAGGTGCCTCCCAGGTCTTCATGTATTTGATACAGGTAAGGGTGTATCCATCAGACAGCTACATTGTGACACTAGGGGTGACAACCCTTCGGTTCTTTAATTAGTACCATTGGTCCTGACCTCATATACTTATTTCCTTAACTTGATGTTAGGGGTCGGGTTAGGGTTACGGTTAGGGATAGTTACCTTATTATACTCTCTTAAAAAAAAAAAGTGAATTTTCAAAATCACGGACGTCACTCCTCTGGAGAGTGAAAATAGAGTGAAAATAGAGTGAACATTCACTCTTTTCTTCTTAGAGAGACTCTAAAATCAATAGATTTTCACTCCTAAACAAGTGATCACGGACGTCACTCCCAAGAAAGTGAAAATAGAGTGAAATTCACTTTTTTTTTAAAGAGAGTATGCTCTGAAATGTGCATTTTTTTTATTTATTTTTTGTTGTTAATATTTTTTTTAAATGTTACTTTTAAAGCGCTTTAGTAACACCGAAGTCTCTAAGCGCTAAAAGAGAAAGCCTTCGCCCGGGCTCGAACCGGGGACCTTCTGCGTGTAAAGCAGACGTGATAACCACTACACTACAAAGACACACTTCAAAGATACTACAGAGACACACTCCATGACTGCATAATGCCGAAGTACTATGTTAACATAATTATAATATGACCAAAAATAGGACCGGTCTTATATCAGATATCGTATCCATGTTTGTGAAGTGTTATAGCGCCATCATTCGGAACATTTGAGCAATTTTGTTTCATATAATATTATTTCTGCAGTATATTTTCCCTAATATAACTGGGACAGGCAAACGTATTTTTCTGAGGAATGTGAAGGTAGCAGTGCAATAGAAATATATTATTCTAGCCCTCATATTATTTGTCCTGGCTCTCCTGGGAAGTAGATCAAGTATAAAAGGTGGAAAGGTGAACAATGTCACCACGCTCACCCTTCGTCCATATAGGGAGAAGGAAATACATTCAAGGGATTTAATATAACTATTGGATCCACAGTTCGAGATGCCGTGAGATAATGTGCATTTTGTTGTTTGAATTTTGTCATGAAATTATCATTGTCCATCTTGTTATTTGCAACACAGTCTTCTGCCTGGTATTCCCATGAGGCAAGAAAAGAGGAACGAATATTCAAATGAAAATAATAAAATAAGGAGCAGTTTTGGGTTGGGATAAATATCATGTGTATCTCACTCTTGACACCATTAATGCGTCAGTGTTTTGTTGCATTGTTGTTTATCCATTTTCTTGTAGTATAATTGATAATTGATAGTTTATGCGTATACTGTATATAAATATATATCTTAATGCTCATTCTCGTACCTGTGAATTGAAAAGATGTTATTTTTTCGTCTTTAACTTTCATTTAATTCGGTGAAGTGAATTTCTTTCCCTCTATAGAAAAGAAAACGTGGTCCCAGCCCCAGACCAGCGGTACTGAGCCAGTTGCTCATGGCAGCACGTCCTCAGTGATAGGGAATAGAATCTATATCTACGGTGGCCTGGTGGACGGACAAGCAGTTGATGATCTGCATTGCTTTGACTCGGGTTCGTTATGATTTAATCTCCGTCATTTATAATCTTTCAAGAATTCCTCATCAGAGACAAAGGCCCGAATTCACAAAGGAGGTTTGTCGACAAACCTAGGTTTATGTGCGTCATAATTATGACGCGTTTCGATGCGTTTCAGACCAAGATTCACCTTGGTCTGAAACGCGTCAAAACGCGTCATAAATTATGACGCACATAAACCTAGAGGTTTGTCGATAAACCTCCTTTGTGAATTCGGGCTAATGTGACATTATATAGAGAAACATGATTAGTCATGCCTTCGATGCTGTGGTAGATTATAGTTTTGATTTTAATTTACATATACTTTTTATTCAATTTTTCATATGTGTTTTCAGATATTGTTGCTTCTAACTTTTCTCTAAAATTTACTATTTGTTAATGTCTGTATGTATTGCTCATTTAAAAATAAAACATAATCATGATATGACTTGTATGTTACTATATTCATTATTCAACAAATTTCCTTATTAAGCTCTCATTTACAATCGTTCGTAATATATTAACAAATTTATCAAAGTAAATATGCTGTAACTCCATATAACTTTACTTGATCAACAAATAATTTATGAATACGAAATATATGATAATCCCGTAAGAAGAAACGCAAATATTATTGTAATCAGTGTTGTGTGCTCTATACATATTTTAATGAAATATTTAGGTTAATCCTTTTTTCTTTTTTTTCCCTCTTTTTTCCTCTTTCTTCTTTTTTGGCAGTTCTCACTCCATCAAACCTGAAACTATCATATTGCATGAACTATCATCAAATATTTATCATTATCTTTCCTTTGTTTGTCTGTTTGTTTGTTTTTGTTTGTTTTAATATTTTAATATTAATTGTTTTGACTAACTGCCTTCTCGCATGCCTCTCTCTAGAGAATCAGTGGTGGGTTAAACTCACTATCCAAGGAGTGCCACCATCACCGAGGTAAATCTTTATTCTTCCTGTAAATATTATTCTTAATTTGTTTATCAGTTCCTTTCTACTCTGATATACTTTTGTCAGTCTGTTTTAAAAACTTGTAAAGAGGTCGTTCTTCATTACTAATTCGATATATTTTTGTTAATCTGTTTAAACAAAAAAAATCCAGCCTAACTGAAGCTCCCTTGTCATAACTAAAATAAAAGAGACAAATCAAAGGAAACATTTGGAAAATCAGACTATAAGAAAGTAAAGATGTGTTTTATGGCAAAAGATCCCGCTTTGTAATGTCCTGGTAACTGATCAGCCGCAAAATACTGAAATTATTATTGTTAATAACGTAACGGAACATTACCTATACTTATTGCTTTGTGTACCAACGAATGTCCCCTTTCTGGTTACGATGGGAAAGGAAAACTTGTTTGAGGTGCATACACTCCCATGCACTATGACGTCATGCATCCCCTTCATCCGCTTGGGGTCAGAAGGTCATTAATTCATATTATGTCATACCAAGTCAGCTCCCTTCTGGCTCTGAACGGATGCTTTAATATTTCAATCATAAGTCAATGACATGAAGAAATAATTTCACTACAGAAAGGGTGAATGATACAAAATATAAAAACAAGATAGACTGAATATACCTAAAGACAAAGTGCTAGTGTGTGACTGAAACAGAAATTGTTGACATTCATTACAGAATTTGTCATTGTACTCTAAGATCGATTTTATTTCTCTAAATTATCAGATGTGATTCTGCAAGCACAGCTGTAGGAAATGAAATGTTTGTGTTTGGAGGAACCGCTGGGACGGATCAATGGTTTAATGACATCCATGTCTTCAACGCAAGTAAGCATCTTTCTATTACTTGTTAACAATTAATTATATCTTGCCTAACTAGCATTTTAGTGTATATATTTTACACCATAGCAGGGCTTGGTCTTGTACCACGAAGTTAAGTTTGGACACGGTCTAATCTGAAGATTCATTGTATATCATTATTATTGTTTCTAAGGTGTAACTGTTATTTAGAAAGCGAGAATATATAGGCCCTATTTTACCCCACGAGTCTGGTATATAGATCTAGAATAGCAATAAGATTATTGAAGATTACGTTGCTCTGGATTTGAGGGGGAAAATCAACTGCAAAAGCAACTAATTTTTGAAGTTACAGATAAGCAGTTTAATTCTTACATGTTTATGACTATGGATGACATTGTTAGAGAATGTTGAGTTCTGGGGAGAGGTGAACAATAATTTTGTGAGCGTTATGATTGTTATTGTGCAAGTGCGGAAGAACGTCAGAGAAAAAACGTTCACTGAAAGCATGGCTCTTTAAATGCCTTCATATTATTATGACAAGTAACAGCTTAAAAATGCAATACTTATATACTACAAAGTCAACTTTTTCTGATCGATTCTACACCGTTTCTTGCACAATGCAATCGCATGACCAGAACTCAACTTTTTCTTTAAGATATTGTCTCATATGTCTTGAGTAAAAACACATTCTTATTAATATTTTACTTTTTTACATCGCTCTTATATGCATGATATTGTCTCTTTTCACCTAATAAACAGAGAAACTTCTGTGGAAGGTGCTGAACAAAACAGATGGAGAACCACCCACGCCAAGAGGGAGTCACTGCTTCCTGGCTCATACTGACAAGGTAACAAAATGCTTTGTAAAAAATTATTACAATAGAACACTTGAAAATAGATGCTTGTATTTTTAACAAAAAGATCATGAACCCAAGATCATAGAAAATAACCCTTGAATGGAACATCTTCATGATAAATTAAAAAAAAACCTGACTTGATTTTAAGCAGAAATTTGATTTGCTGTAATTCACAAGGAGAAAATAGTATTCATTGAAAATAATGTTAATAATTTTAAAAAAACCTGACTTGATTTTAAGCAGAAATTTGATTTGCTGTAATTCACAAGGAGAAAATAGTATTCATTGAAAATAATGTTGTTTGTACAAGTCATGTTGTATGATTAACTTAGTGCCAGGAGTAGGATTCAAGTTTACATTTTAAATGTACCATTCATGAAAGAAGGTGCTATTTCAGAGGTAGACCTGGGCCTGTTTCATAAAACTTGTTATCAACAACAAGTTACAGTAACTGTTATAAGCTACTGAAATCGTGGCATTTGATTGGTTGAGAACAAATTCTCATATAGATACTTAGCATTTGCTATTGATACCAAGTTTTTATAAAACATGACCCAGATATACATTGGTGTTAGTATAGTTATATGATAATAATGTGTGCTTATTTTGTTCATGTCATGATTTGATTCTAATTCAGGATCAGGCCTCATTTGACATAATATTTTAAAATCAAAATGTTCTTCGTTCGTAAAAGACATGTTCCTAAGGTTATAATTGTGTCAGGAGGGGGATACAAGTTTAAAAATCTCAATTAATTTTGTATGTACTTGTCGGGATGAAGGTGCTGAATCAGAAGTACATATAATGCATGCTGATGTTAGCAGTTAGTAGATAGTTTACCATAGAAATGTCGCATAATTTTGTGCAAGTCAGGATTTAAGCGACTACTTCAAAGTAAGCCTAATGTATAGTGTTGTCAACGGTAGGGTAAAAACGTTTACAATCATTTCAACCTTCCTTGTACGACAGGCCTTATTTATAATGATCTCAGTGGTCGGATAATCCTTTACAATAAAAATGTATATGTACACGCCATAATTTGAAGCGCTAATTCAGCAACATACCTGATATTGGTGTCAAGAAATTGATAAATTACATACACCCTAACGGTATGTCGTTTATAAAAGCCATGATTCAAAATTCCATTCCCTGCTAAATCAGAGGTAGATCAGATGTTGATGTTAGCGATTTTAACAATTGAAATGTAATTGTCTTTTGTTTTCAGGACATATATGTCTTTGGTGGATCGAATGATTCCAATTCCACACACCCCACGCTTGGTGATTTGTACAAGTTTAGCCTGGGTAAAAAATGAAAATATGAGACAAAATTACCTATATAAAAGCTTTTTGTGGCACGCTGAACTCACTTTACTAATGCTCGTTGACACCCTGTGGATAAAATAGAGTTCTAGGTGATAGTCTGGTGGATTTCATATACGCTATCAAAGATTTTACTGATATGGTGATCTCGGACATAATAATTATGTTCTTTTAAAGAAGTGCAACATTATGCTTCAAAGGCAACTAACAATGCTAATGCTTGAATGTATAACCTAAGTTCTAGGTAAAGGATATTGACATCATATATCTGTCTAGCACATGAAGAATTTTATGTTATCTTAAAGGAGCTGCACTATAATCAAAGGCACTAACAATAAGAGCTTCATTTCTTTTTCTCCTCTGGTTATATAGCTTCTTCCTTTCTATCTCCCATATCTCTCTCTCTCTCTCTCTCTCTCTCTCTCTCTCTCTCTCTCTCTCTCTATCTCACCCCTCTCTCTCTCTCTCACCCATCTCTCTCTGTTTTCCTCTCTCTCTCTCTCTCTCTCTCTATATATATATATATCTTTCTGTCTCATCCATTCTTCTATATTCCTCAGTCTCATAATTTCCCTTTTACTCATGATTTAAAATGTACAGGTGTTTAGGTTTTACTTGAAACATTGCTTTCTCGCTCTCTCCACTCCTTCTTCCTATGAGATGAATGTATTATATTTTATACCAGTGTTTCAAAATGGGTCGTCCTTCCAAAAATTGATATGATTGTAAAAAGCTGCTTCATATAGTTAATGAATATGGTAACCCGGTAAGGAATATCTGTATAATATCTCTCAAATTTCTTTATAATTAGTGTTTGTGATTGATGTCTTGCATACAGTTATGAACTATTCATTTTTGGCTAAAAATTTACAAATTTTCAAGTCAATCTCGCGGGGCTTCAAAATATAATTTATATATAACCATCTTTCAAAGAATAAATAAATCTTAACTTTCAGTTAGCTCTCATCAATGTAAACAAGTTGAAATAAGCATACTTAACTTCATCATTTTTTATGATAGGCCTAAAGCAATTTTTTTTTTAATATTTCCTTTTTACAAAGTTTATTTTGCAAATTTCAGCATACATGACGAAAACTCTCCGTTAGAGAAAATTCAGTGAATTGTCTCATAGACTTTAGTTTGGGCTTTGATATAGTCATTATCATTAAGTAAACAAGACCCTTCCTTATCTGCTGGTGAACTTATCCCTCTGTCAATACAAGGCTATTAAGGACTTAATCCCTGCATCAACAGAGCTTGCGTACATTTGGAGAGTTGGGTTAGTCTAGAATTCAGACAATAATTATTGGTTTCAGCATGGACCTGCGAAAAGTTAATTAGATGTGGTACCAGCAACTGGCAACTTTGGAACTCAAGTCGAACAATAAGTGTTATTAGCATATTTACGAGACGTTGCATTCCGAAAGAAAGAAATGAATGAAGGAAATAAACGTCAATATCACCGGCGCTTGAGACAGATTGCAGGAGAGATAGAAGCAAAAACATTTCAATATCGCTGTTACCGGCTTTCATTACACAAATTATGCCAACGGAAAAAAAGAAATGAATGAAGGAAATGAATGCCTACAACACCAGCGCTTGTGAAATATAAAGAGAGACATGTCTCAGGAGATCGAGAAGCGAAAACAATTCAATTAAGCTAATGTTACCGGATTTTATATGACAAATAGTAAGCCAACAGAAAGAAAGAAATGAATGAAGAAAATGAACGCAGATCGCTGGAGAGAGAAGCGAAAACAATTCAATTTAGCTGATGTTTACCTTCTATTATGATTTATGACAAAAAGTCAGCCAACGAAAAGAAAGAAATGGAAGAAGAAAATGAATGCCAATATCACAATAATAAGCAATTGGAAAATATAAAGAGAGACAGATCGCGGGAAAGAGAGAAGCGAAAACAATTCAATGTCGCTGATGTAAACGGCTTCATGACAAAAGGTTTGCCACCGGAAAGAAAGAAATGAATGAAGAAAATGAATTCCAATATCACCATCGCTTGAGAATTATGAAGAAAGACAGATTGCAAGAGATCGAGAGAAGCGAAAACAATTCCATTTGGCTGATGCAACTACCGTCTATCATGACAAAAAGTAAGGAACGGAAAGAAAGAGATGAATGAAGAAAATGAATGTCAATATAACAATAATAGCGCTTGAGCAATATAAAGAGAGACGGATCGCGAGAGAGAGCGAGGCGAAAACAATTAAAATATCGCTGATGTTACCGGCTTTATTACAAAAAGTAAGCCAACGGAAAGTAAAGAAAATGAATGAAGAAAATGAATGCCAATATCATCAGCGCTTGATAATTTTAAAGAGAGATAGATCGCAGGAGATCGAGAAAAGCGAACAAATTCAATAGCTGATGTTACCGTCTATTATGAAATAAGTGGGCCAACGGAAAGAAAGAAATGAATGAAAAAATATTAATTTCAATATTACCAGCGCTTGAGAATCATAAAGAGAGACAGATCGCGGGAGATCGAGAGAAGCGAAAAAATTCAATAGCTGATGTTACCGTCTATTATGAAATAAGTAAGGCAACGGAAAGAAAGAAATGAATGGAGAAAAAAATGATTTCAATATCACCAGCGCTTGACAATCATAAAGAGAGACAGATCGCTGGAGAGAGACAAGCAAAAACAATTTAATTTCTTGATGTTACCGTCTATTATGAAAAAAAGTAAGCCACAATGACGGAAAAAAAGAAATGAAGCGAAAACATGAATTCCTATATCACCATCGCTTGTGAATTATGAAGAGAGACAGATTGCAAGAGATCGAGAGAAGCGAAAACAATTCAATTTGGCTGATGTTACTACCGTCTATCATGACAAAAAGTAAGCAACGGAAAGAAAGAAATGAATGAAGAAAATGAACGCAGATCGCTGGAGAGAGAGAAGCGAAAACAATTCAATTTAGCTGATGTTTACCTTCTATTATGACAAAAAGTCAGCCAACGGAAAGAAAGAAATGGAAGAAGAAAATGAATGCCAATATGCTTGGAAAATATAAAGAGAGACAGGTCGCGGGAAAGAGAGAAGCGAAAACAATTCAATGTCGCTGATGTTACCGGCTTCATGACAAAAGGTAAGCCACCGGAAAGAAAGAAATGAATGAAGAAAATGAATTCCAATATCACCATCGCTTGAGAATTATGAAGAGAGACAGATTGCAGGAGATCGAGAGAAGCGAAAACAATTCAATTTGGCTGATGTAACTACCGTCTATCATGACAAAAAGTAAGCAACGGAAAGAAAGAAGTGAATGAAGAAAATGAATGTCAATATAATTAAGCGCTTGAGCAATATAAAGAGACACGGATCGCGGGAGAGAGCGAAGCGAAAACAATTAAAATATCGCTGATGTTACCGGCTTTATTACAAAAAGTAAGCCAACGGAAAGTAAAGAAAATGAATGAAGAAAATGAATGCCAATATCATCAGCGCTTGAGAATTATAAATAGAGAAAAGCGAAAACAAATCAATTTCCACGCTTTGTGCGAGAGTGGGAGGGGTGTAATTAAGACAAGAATTGAGAGTCGAGAACGGCACAACGAATCGTTTTCTGACTCAAATAATTAAATGAAGCGTTAAAAGCGCGGGAGGGGGGGGGGATCTTATTCAAGACAAGGATTTATAGTCGAGAACGGTACAACGGTCTTCTTTTTCTAATGATTTAATGAAACTTCAAAGCTTTCGCGCTTTGCGCGTGAGTGGAGGGGGGAGGGCTGAATTCAGACAAGAATTAAGATTCGAGAACGGTACAACGAATCGTCTTCTTTCTCTAATAATTTAATGAAACGTCAAAGCTTCAGCGCTTTGCGCGTGAGTGGGGGGGGGGGGGGGGGGAGGGCAGGCGCGGATCCACGGGCCGATTTTACCGACCCGGCCACCCCCTAGCCCCCCAAAACGGTTTAAAAAAATAGGATAGTAACGTTAATGTTACCTTTTTTTAAACAAAAGAAAAAAGCGCCCCCCCCGAAAAATATATATAAAAAAAAGAATTTTGTTAAGATTCTGCCCCCCCCCCCGCTGATTCACCGGCCGGCTTAGTCGGCGCAACAAATTTCCCTCAAAAAATGGACCCCCCCCCCCCCAAAAAAAAAAAAAAAAAAAAAAAAAAAAAAAAAAATTATCAAGATTTGGGCCCCCCCCCCCTGCCGCCGGCAGGATTCGCCCCTGGGGAGGGGGGGGGGGAGGGCGAAATTCAGACAAGAATTACGATTCGAGAACAGTACAACGAATCGTCTTTCTCAATTATTGATAAAACGTCAAAGTGTTTGCGCTGTGCCCTGGTAGAGTCGAGAACGGTACAAAGAATCGTCTTCTTTCTCAAAATGAAACGTTAAAACCGCGGGAGGGGGGGGGGGGGGGGGGTCTTATTTAAGACAAGGATTTAGAGTCGAGAACGGTACGACGAACGTGAAGCGTTGAAGCTTCCGCGCAAAGGGCGGGAGGGGGGGGGGGGTAATATTTAAGACAAAGATTTAGAGTCGAGAAAGGTACAACGAATCGCCTTCTTTGTCTAATAATTTAATGAAACGTAGAAAAAGCGCGGGATGGGGGGGGGGGGGGGGGGGTCTTATTTAAGACAAGGATTAAGAGTCGAAACGGTACGACGATTCGTTTTCTTCCACTATAAATAATGTAATGAAACTTCAAAGCTTCCGCGCTTCGGACCAAAAAATAACATAAGAGAAGGTGATTGAAGGAAGAAACAATTAATAATTACTTAAGGAAAGACAGAAAAAGTAAAAGAGAAAATGATAAAGACAAAGAATAACATAAGAGAAGGTGATAGAAGGAAGAAACACAGGATAGCGTAAGGAAAGAGAGGAAGAGGAAATAATTGATAACAACAAACAATAGCATAAGAGATGATAGAACAAAGAATAACATTAAGTAATTAAGACAAAAAGATTAAGAATACATAATGGAAAGATAGAACAAAGGATGAAAGATGGAAAAAACAAAGATTAACATAAGAAAAGACAGAAAAAGAAGGTGGTAGAAGAAAGAAACAATAAGGATAGCGTAAGGAAAGATAGGAAGAGGAAATTACGGAATAATAAAAACAAACAATAACATAAGAGAAGGTGATAAAAGGTAGAAACATAACATAACATAATGAATTTAAGACAGAGAGAATACTGCTTAGCCGGGTCGGTTTATTAAAACAAAAGCAATGAGGAGAACACAGCGAAGGTCTAGTAACTATAGACTACTCTCATTCAACAACAATAACATACACATCGCTCAGACCGTAACTTCTTGCTCAGACACGCAGTTCAGAAATTGTCACACAACCTTCTCCGAGTTTGATTCTGATGCCGGCGCACGCAGTGCACTTACGCATACAGTTTTCTAACGAGACCGTACGTGCTGCAGCGAGGGAAGAACGTACACGTAGTGCCTCGCTAGAAAATTGGACGAAACTCGGAAAAGACCCGTATGTCTATGCGACAATCTCCGCCTCGCTAGAAAATTGGACGAAACTCGGAAAAGACCCGTATGTCTATGCGACAATCTCCGCTCAAGCGTAGGCTGAGCAGCGTCGGCAGAGCGCACGATCTCATATTTATCTCCGCTTTTGCTGGTTCATTTTTCCCCGTTCAAAATTGCATTTGAGGTAGCAGTTCATTTTCAAATTTCTGGTAATAAAATCAAATTCAAAATAAAACATGAATCAAAAGGACATGTGCACTGATATGCGCAGTCATACAAGCTGGTCAGTCACTAAGAGGGCTTAATCCGATACAGCTGCTAAACAGCCGGTCGAAACGTGATTGACAGCTCTCTCCGCGAGAAGAAGGGGGAAAAGTTTCCTGAAGTGAGTCAAATCTGAAATTTGTTCGTGAGTAACAATATCATATCTCCGGTATTACTTGCCCGATTTTTGTGCTTTGAAGTTTTTTTGGTTACATGAATCCCTAAGAACAAATTTCGGGAGAAAAAAACACAGATTTGTGTAACTTTGGGATTTTTTTCTTCACATTTTCTCTCCAGCCAGACTCTGTTGACGGGTCTTATCAGCGCGTCGTTGGCAATGGATTAGGAAAGTGATAAGATCGGGAGGTCCTTCTCCGGGCTCGTTTTCAAACTCTATGAGACAATTTCCGAGTTAGGGACACTAAAGTCGGAATTTCTCTAGCGAGGAATTTTCGTAATGTAATACAAATACTTTAAATTTGCACTCTTGGTGATGGTGATGCTTCATTAGGTGGAATCTACTCCCTCAACTTATTGCCTTATTACTAATTATCACCTCGTATTACACATTATCTTCTTAACATTTAAGATGACCTGTTGGCAGTTCACGAACACAACGAACCGAATACTCACTTCACCTGCATTGCTGCACACACCCACATGCACACACATACAAAACAGAAATTCTTTTCTTTTATTTCTTCCCACTTTTTATTTAGATACACACACAAAAAAAACAATCACGAAGACTTTCAAGAAATCATGTTCGGATTACGTAATATGTATTTTTAAAATATAATTTCAGTGCATGCAGGTGATTCTCGAGGATAATGAAACTGCCTTAAAATTAGATTTTGGAAAGTCTTTGCGATTGCGTTCCTTAAATGAAACTGAAAAGACTCAATTTATGATTTTGGTATATTTTGATATCCATCAGACAAGCGTAAATGGAAGCGTCCATTCTTTGGAGGATGCCCACCCGCTAAGCGGTCTGGCCATGCAGCCATCATACACAGAAGCAAGGTAACCATTCGTGGTCAAACGAGTGCTGAACAGCAAAATATAAATTTAACCCCTTATATAATGTATCGGATTCATTCTCAAGCTAGAGTGCCACCATCTTTACCTCTTTGCTTAAGTTAAGCTAGATGTACTTAAGAACCATCTCCTTAAAATGGTGGATTTTGACCTGCCACGCCTGGTATTTCCTTGCAAATTTTATATTGGGAAACTTTTATTCGCCTGTTAAGGCTTCCACAAGAGACTTATACAAAGTAAACTATTTCTGTTTATAAAGATGAAGAACAGTTTATTGATCAGAAAATTTAAGTAGTAATGATTTAGAAATAAGAGTTACTCAAAGCGTTTGAGAAGTAAGATAATTATTCAATATAATGCTTCAGAAATATATTATAATGGATTGGATAACCTGGATTTTGTTTAATTATTTAAATCCCTAAATAACATTTATTTCGCACTTTTCCATTATCTTTCAGTTGATTATAATCGGAGGAAGCAATGAAGATACAGATTTCAATGACGTCCACATCGCCAAACTCATCAACCCATCCAAAAGACAACCATGTAAGTTAAAATGGATTAGGGAGGATTAACATCTCTCCCAGTTTTCACAAATTGACAACAACTAAAGACCTTTCCAAAGAGTAAAATAATATTTTCTGACTGCCAAATACAATAGCAATCCGTTTTTTAATCATACTCTGGCAAGATGCCCTTCTCTTCTCCGTAAACTTTTTAAGAATCAAGAAAACTGTCTGTTACCTCTTGCCATACATTTCAAGAGGATACCATCCGGTTTACAGCCTAGGAGATTCTGGACGTCAGTTTTTAGACTTACACCATGTATTTCATATTAAAAGGGCAGGTGAGCTCCGCAAAGAGCTAAGATCTCTTCTTCCATTAACATGTCTCCAAGTTCTCAATATTAACTTTAGATAAGTATGCTCTGATCGTCTTTCGACTTCTATCTTTTGATCAACGGTAGCAAAAACGAAACATAACATAGTGTCGTGGTCGAGTGGTTTAAGGCGCTTGACTGTAGATGCGAAGGTCGAGGCTTCAAATCCCGACACAGCACTAATATCCTTTGACAAGATATTGACCTACACTTTCTACTCTCCACCCAGGTGTTAAAATGGGTACTCGGTAGGATGCGACTGTCATTGTTGGTCAAACAGTTGTTGAGCGTCAAGTAACGCCTGGTTGGAATGCTCCCCAGGGAGTCAAGATTGTGCATACATTGGGTGCGGGCAAGCACTGAATGACCGGGGTAATAGTATTCTGTAAAGCGCTTAGAGACGTCCCAGATTTATTAAGCGCTATAATAAAAGCTGAATATTATTATTATTCTTGATGGGGCTCACCATGTTAGGGCTCTTATTTTATTTATTATTATTATTTTTTTTTTAAATCAGTGAAAGTCCCGGCTGGTGACATGCACGACTTCCTCAACAACATCAACAGCTCTGACCCTCGACCCATGGTCGTAGACGGAGAGGACGCAGAAGCACACTTTCACGAGAAGGAGGATCCAGCTGAACCCGACTCAAAGGAGGCGGAAGGGTCAGAGGTCGATCAGGGAAATGATCAGCAGACGAGATCACAAAAAGCTCCTGGGTCACGGGAAGGCAGCGTGGCAGGATCAGATGCAGGTCAGTGTCGTCTTATTTCGAATCCTGCCTATTAGGTATCAGACTGTCTATGTGTCTTGTAATATCCCACTCCTGACATCTGATAATTGTTTTGTTTGTTTGTTTGTTTTAGCCGCCTCCTCCTGAGAGAGAGAGAGAGAGAGAGAGAAAGAGAGAGAGAGGGAGGGGGAGAGAGAGAGAAAGAGAGAGAGAGAGAGAGAGCGAGAAAAGAGATAGATAGAGAAAGAGAGAGGGGGATCTTACTCTTGCTTTGTATTTAAAAAACAAAAAAAGAAGTTACAGGTCCATCAACAATTTGAGAAAAGGGAATTTAGCTTTGTGTGCTTTATATTTGTAAAAGTAATTACTTTGCTTTGTTTTGGGTATCTGAATTTGAACATGAGTTTGAAGATCCTCTGCTGAATGAATGCCCTGTTATATTTTCACGTTTAGATACGAAAGAAAGTCAAGGGAGATCTGTCCACTTTGAAGATGAGACAGATGGAAAACAGGATGCAGCTTCGTTATCTTCATCTGCGGGCTCGTTAGCCTCCTCGGCAGGGTCACTGTCATCGTCAGCATCCGCATCATCAGGTTCATCCGCGGGATCATCGTCGTCATCATCAGGCAGCAAAGGCTCTGGTGGACCAGGGAGCACCAACAACAACAACAGCAATAATAACAACGCTGTTGTGGATGTCAGGGGTGGAGTGAAGAATAGTGTCAGGGGTAGGATTGTCCAACAGGGTATGGCAAAGAATTCAGGTGGTGGCTCATCAGAACATGCTATCATTAGCAGGTCCGATAACGGTGAGAAGAAAGGGAAGGCAGATGCAGCCGATGAAGGTAGAAGTCAGATGGTATCACAGGATAACCAGGTTGAAGATGAATCCATCCAACGCATTCAGCCCGGAAAGCCAAAGCTCGCTCCCATTGCCAACACTGAAACCGTGGCGCCTGTTAAGAAGCAGGGTAAGAAAGCTGGCTCAAAGAAGAAGAAACCCAAGAAAGAGAAAGGCGATGGGAGACTGGTGGGTGAAACCGAGCATCCCGTTCCAGGAGAGTACAGACCCTACCCACCCATGGACAGCCATCTTCAGAGGGTTCCAGAGGACGTAGCATGGAATCACCACCCTGAGGATTGGAGAACCCTGAACTCTATCACCCAACAACCACAGGAGCAGCCAGAGTCGGATGAAGAAAGCGAGGGTGGAAGTGAGAGTGGAAATGAAAGCGGGAGTGGAAGTGGAAGTGACAGCAGCAGTGAGGAGGAGGATAGTGATGGAGATGATGATGATGATGGCAATGAGGGCGGGGCTCCTGGAGCGCAGAATATGAATGGGTACGATAAGACACAGTCGAACCAACCTGCTTCTCAAGAAAGACAAGGCGAGAGTAGTAAGGATGAAGGTGAGAGTGAGGATGAGGATGGTAGTGGTAGTGGTGATCACAGTGGTAGTGATGATGATGAAGAATCAGGCAGCGATACCGGAAGTGAAAGTGAGTCTGGAAGTGGCTCTGAAGATGAAAGTGAATCTGAAGAGGACTGAAATGCATTGGGCAGAAGATTCATTCATATAATTATGCTGACATTGCTATCTTAATTGTTAACTAAGTATGTTCTAAAGGATGGTTGTATACCTTGAATCTCTCTGTTTCTGGTAGAATGGCATCTATAAAAACTAAATGTTTATCAGGGTATTATGCAAAAAGAAGTATAACTTTCAATGGCAAATTTGGTTATTACTGTTTATTATGTAAATTAAAAAAATGTGTTGATAATATGTGCATTTAATCTGCCTGTGATTTGCATCAAGATACTCCAAGACTGAATGTTTATTGTGAGAGCAATTATATACTCACAAATAAAACGAAAGCATAATGGTTAATTTAGTTATTCTTGATCACAATGTAACTCATGGACTGAGATGGTTGATTCCATATTGATATTTATTTTTTGTTGTAAAATTTAAAAGATGTGTTGAAAATATTTGTGCATTGAATCTGCCTATCATAGACATAGCTGTATGCAATCGATTTTTATGTGGGTGTATTGAAGGAATATTCATAGATTCATTATCACAAACTGTGAATTTATACTGTTCTATATTTCAGTGTGTATCTTAAACTTCTGTCTTCAATCAGCACAATCATTACAATTTGTGGTCATGTATTTATAATCAATTATTGTATAACATTCTATTAACGTCATATTTCCTTCAGCCTTTTTCGGGTTTTTTGTGTAAATTTCTTTGTACAGGGTGTCTTAAGAAAAGGGAAGAAAATACCTTGATGTGAACGATCTGCCAAGTGGTTTTATAATCATAAATTCCGTCCATAATATATATGCTTGTGGAATTTATTTGTATTTTATTTGTAATTCAAAATGAATCAGATGTTATTTCAGTTACTTAAAGGTTTTTACATAATCACTCTCATTTAGCACAATCCTTCTTCTGCAATTGCAGTAATTTGACTGTTTGGTATTAATCCACTTAATATATTTAATCTTTTCAACACTTCATATTATGTAATATTATATTAACGTTTATACATGTTAAAAAGACATTTCAAACGGAAAAAATGGAATTACAATGTTCGTATATCCTATTTTTGTTTCTTTCATCGTGCAAATTAATGTACATAGTTTGATTGTGGTATCCTTGTTTTAGAAGCACTACCGCAAAATCCACTCTAGCGCCATCTCAGCTCAGCTATAGCAGAATGGAATTATATTGTAACTGTTGGTTCTAGCATCGCTTACTTGAAAGAAACAAATTTGCCAAAACTTAACGAGAGAGACGCAATACGATGCTCTTGCTGGTGTTCATTACATATCATAAGTTCGTGGGTGATTGAAAGTGTGCACAGCACTTATCACAAACTAAATATATCACTAACTTTTATGTTTGCAAAATGTTTATTTTCATCATTAAAGTTTACTTGAAAGAAAAGAATTTTCCAAAACGAAATAACAATGAGCTTATCTATTTTTCTACGACATTTCCCTTCTATAGGGAAATCAAGTATAAACCCTAGTGCTATATTGTTTACCTGTAATGCTTTGCAATGAAAACTAAAATATGTTTTCCCATTGTTGTCACGAGCCATTATGGAATATAGCTTTGTATGACTAAGCGATGGTACATTTCCAGACTTGTAATGTATACATGTTTTAAAAGCAATAAACGCCCTGTTGTTGGGAAAAGAAAGGGATTCTAATGTCCGTTGTGTTTAGATTACCTCATTAAAATTTGCAATTGGGTCACAGTGATAAAATTACAAAGCGATAAATCAGTTGTAAAATGAATATAATTATTGTATATATATATTTGTTTAAATATATATCATGTGTGCATATATTTATTTTTTTAATTCTGAGTTTCGACATGACCGTATCCCAATCGAACTGGTAGCTTCTTTCAATATGCCTGGATGTACCTGGTTTCATATTGAAGGCTTTCCATCCGTGAAGGACACGATAGTTATCCATGATCAAGATGTCTCCTAGGATAAACAAATATTTCATCTGATTTAATGTGATTCGATCATTTACAACCTGAACTCACGTGACGGTGATTTGACTTAATGTGATTTAATAATTATGATGATGATGATAATGATGATGATGATGATGATGATGATAGTTATGATTAGAATAATGTATAACAGTAATGATAACAAGAATTATGATGATATTAATACTCCTCCTACTAACAATAACAATAACCAGGCGTGGATGAACGGGGGCCCGATGGGCGCGGCCCCCCTCCCCTTTTAAGAAAGGAAAGGAAAGGAAAGGAAAGGAAAGGAAAGGAAAGAAAAGGAAAGGAAAGGAAAAGGAAAAGGAAAGAAAGAAGGGCTATAAGGATGCGAGTTAGTCTTGGACCCAGGGCACTTACTTATCCGTATATAGGTCAAGGCCCCGGTCCAGGCCACACTCCGAGATCTGGGTCATTTCAAGTCAGAACTAGCCCTAGCCCTAATTCGCCTATATTTTAACAACGATTGAATTTTCTCCCAGGAAGCCTTACATTTGATTTTTGTTTCCCATTCAAATAGCATTGTGTAAAGGCGGTGAAAAAATAAGAATAATAATAATGCTTCGTCCTTGATGGTGAGAATGTTCAATTCTGTCTCTCTAAGCTAATTCCGGCGAACAGTGCAGTCCTGAAAGTTGTTACTGTCACTATGAACATGACGGACAAAGAAAGAGGACAAAATATACAATTCCTCATTCTACCCTCAACAATTGCTGTGGTAGACAAAGGAACATCCCTTCACTGCTATTATGTAAAAATGTGTAGAACAGGTGAATATGCATGTGACACCTGTTCTATTATCTTTCTTTGTCCGTCATGTTCATAGTGTGTATGTATTAAAGTATTAAAGGGATCGTTTAACAATGTTAAATCTGAGATGCACGGCCCTAGTGTCTGCGATATGGTGTAATGTTGAAGCTCTAAAAAAACCGCGCTTCAAAATGATCAAGAAGTGCCTTAAAAAAGTGAAAATCTTTGAGTGACCGGTTTTACCATACTCGTTTCCCCAATGTAGTGTTATGAAAACGCAAAATTTGGTTTCGATTTCCAGTCATAAATATCTTGATAATCAGGCAGGCGATCGGCTTGTAAAAGTCATGGAGTTCCTGACTGACCTAAGGGTTTATAATTATAATTGCAGCATGAGCTAAATCCAGGATTTTGTTTCAGAATCTGAGACAAAGTTACCGGATCCCTTTAATGAGCAGCCATGGCGAACGACTGTCGCTAAAATTCAAGAATCGTTGCTTAGATTGCTTTCCCTAAAAAAATTACAACGAGACTTCACGCTACATAGGACTATGATCGACAAACATGATATTGTCTTGAAAACGGTCAGAAAACATTAAAACTATAATAGAATGAATAAGAGATAATGCGATCATTTTGACCATGTTAATCCTCCAGTACAAATACCGAGCCAAACTCGAGCCAGATGCAAATAAAGGTAGGCCTACACTTAAAGACATTAATTTGTGACATATTTTCTATACTGTTGTAATGGGCCCACAAGTTCAGAAACAAAATGAAAACGAAAGAAGCTCGGATATACAGTTGAAGTCCACTTTATTAATTATAAAAGTCAGCCGAAGCTCCAGTAGTTACAACGAAGATTATTAATTTAAGGACATTTTAAAATAGCTAATTCTCTAAGAGGCTGGGGCGGCCCTAATGACTGAAAACTATCAGCACATCCTTAACATAGTAACGGAACGAAATAAAACTCAACTACAAAATCCCGCGAAGGCATTTAAATAATCCGGCACCCGTCAAGGCTTAGATATCACATGATATTACCAGCCAACCAGGAGGGACCCTTACGAAGACAACCAATCACAAGATAGGATATATAAAATTACCCTTAGGTCATCCGACCAATTAAGAGAGGAGTTAAACATTGAATTAATTATAACCAATGACAAAGCATAATAGATAAGAGTGACTAGAACTAGTCACCGACAAAAATGAGAGGAGTCTATCTCTTCGCGAGAATGTCAGGTCCCCGTCTATTGTCTAACGTATTTATCGGAAATGAACCCTGTAATATAATGCAGGAATTCAAGACTTAAAACACCCCTCCCCCCTCGATACGTCAATGAACCTTGATATGTTATTATATAAGTACTTGAACTTTGTGATTTCCTCTGTATTTGTAATCTGTGCAGGGCCCCTCAAGAAAACAGTAGGGACTTTTAGATTTACACGACGAGAGCGTGGACTACCGCGTGTGACATTGTGTTAAGGCACTGGGCCGTGCCCGGCAGTGCCTTAAAAGGACGTCACATTACCTTAAAAGGATGTCACACGTGGCGGTCCACGTTCTCGTCGTGTAAATCTAAAAGTCCCTAATTTCTATACTGAGAGAGCTACCCTGGTTAAACAAAATGAATTAATGAAACTAAGGTAAAACATAATTTTGGCATCGCTCCTAAAACGTCTATATTTGGCTTTTATAAGATAAGAGGATTGTCGCTTTAATTGTTAGTTCCACGCAGGCGCGTACACCCGAGGGGGGGGGGGGAGGCTTGCTGAGTCGTTGCGAAATTTGTCATCAAATCCTGGACCCCCCCCCCCCCTCCCCCCGCTTATGCAGCGGCTGGCTGAGTCGTTGCGGAAATTTTCGGCACGATTTCAAATTTTAAACCCCACCCCCCCCCCCCCCCCCTCGAAAAAATCTGCGTACGCCCCTGGATCCACGCTTGCATGGTCATTGTTACAGAATTCGCTCACTGCACCGTGACTGCGGTCAATATCTCAGTAGGTCTTTGAAAGTGCCATCACCAGAGAACATATGTGAGAAAACGATCGATGCTGTCAAAAACTGCAATGGCGTCTCCCTTCATATTACATGCAAGTCGTATGCCAAGTCGGGTTCTCTGTCAGCAGCATTATGTCATTTCGTCAGCTTTGTGGTCGTCACGCCCACAATTATTGATTCCTACTCGGTTCTCGACATCGGCGTCCACACGTCGAAGTGGCAACGCTAACGCTCTCTCGATCACTGCAGCCCAAGTACGACATTTATCAACGTGGAACTCCTCTAAGGTATCGTCATCAGCTCTTCATTCTAACGGTTGCTGACCAGTTCCATTCCTCATCGAGATCGTATTCAAATGTGTTCGATACAGAATCGATCACCTACCCGTTCCACCTGGAAAGCTTATTCCGACATCGAATCAAACGAATTGAGTTGGGCCCCATCGAATGACAGGGTGAACGTGACGTGGAACGATAACGAACATACATCGCCATCGTCTTCGCATCCTCCTCCTCGTCATCAACGTCATCGTATCCATTGATATGGCTAAGAGACAACTGCCGATGTCCACAGTGCTTTCAATCCCGATGCGAAGTCCCGTCAAGTCCCTTTCAAGAATCTAGATGCCAACAGCGTCAGGCTGAACACAGTATCATTGGACGACGACTTCAAGTCTGTAAGTTTTAGAAAGCGCCTTACTAAAAAGAAAGATTTTAAAAAAAACATACTCAATGACTTGAATTTCAATCGTAAAAAATCTATCGTATCTCCATTCTTCTTAATGTGTATCATTAGTTGTAGTTGCCCTGACTGCACCCATTCTTGTTCAGTAACTAAGTATTATCCACTCCAGCAAAGCATAGAGAGTCAATGCTAATGCGTATTGACCTCTAGCACTGCATGCTTGCTGTGAGGCAGGTATTATTAGACCTATACACAAATATACCACCACAAAATATTGCATAGACTGTACACAATCATGTCAATGCAGCTGTAAGCAAAGTTTGACACTGGACTTACAATTTGAATTTTTAAATTATTCTTTTTAACATCAATAAGTTAAACAAATGTATTTTATTGCTATTTAGGTGTCATCAATTGTCACTAAAGTACCGATTTAGAGTGAAATTAGTTGAGTTTTGTACAGTGGTGTTTGAAATGTTGAGAATCAAAAGCACAGGTTTTAATACACAGGCACAGCCAGGATAGTGATGCTCCTATGTGTGGTATTATCCAGTATCTTTTATTGCCAAATTACCTCTTATTGTGGTGTAAACCCTACTACTATATTAATTCTCGCTACCCCTAAATAGGTACGAAAATCTCGAAATTCGCGAGACGAGGTAATTTTCACTCTCTCGGGTCGTCACTACAACTTCCGGTATAGAGTCCCATCCCGCTGGCGCTAGCGCCTGTGTTCGCTGTGCAGAGTTTTCACGCACGCTAAAATCGATGCCAATCAGTGTATTTGGTACAGATTATAATATGCAATGGAAAGCTTCGGGCAGAATTAGTGACTTTAGCACAAAAGGCCGTTAAACTCTACCGTGAAAGAGAGGGTTGTGATCACGAACGCCTGCACAGGAAGCTGTAATGTCGAAAAGCTATCCCATAATGCAATGCGGATTTCAGGATTTTCCCCGGATCTCGGCAGAATCGCTATTTGGGGGTAGCGAGAATTAAGCACCTATCTTCATACTTTGTAAGTCAGTTGCTGATGAGCCTTCAGGCGATATAGACTGTAACTACATGAAATGAAGGAATTAACTACTTCAGCCTACAAATATATGTACGAATTGAATCCTACAGTTAAGCATTGTCAGTACCTGCAGCTTCACGCACATAAATGTATACAGAGAGCGAGCGATGCGAGAAGAATAGGATGGGTAAATAGAATAGTTATTATTATTACGCAATTCGACGTTGGAGACCTTCGGATGAGTTACGCATGCATGATTCCAATTTGTTTTGCGTGAGCGATGAATAAGTGCATTGTACAGGCACGGTAGAATAAGCGAGTTCGTAATTAGGATTTGCACATGACTGTGCAGCCGGATGGGCAGATAGAGGTCATACGTTCCCAAATAGTAAAACCAGCGAGACCAAGGAGGATAGCTGGCTGGGCCTCAATCCTTACGTAATACCTATTGTTGGGGATGAATGATAGATCATCCCCCCCCCCCCCTTGAACAATAGGTATCGATTATAGATCTACGCCCATGA
>JAVYIG010012927.1:0-50423 GCA_035222895.1 Strongylocentrotus droebachiensis | reverse complement strand
ACAAAATGCAGAGTGGAGATCCTCTATTCGAGAAACATGTCATAATGTTCTTAGAGCACTTGTGCTCTCCAGGCTTGACTATGGTGGATGCTTACTTGGGGGTATAAGTAAGAAGGATCTGGGCAGACTTCAACGTCTGCAAAACAAATGTGCCCGTCTAATCTATCAAAAACCAAAATGGTCTCACGCCACCCCATTGTTGCAGGAACTACATGTACATTGGCTCCCAGTTGCTGATAGAATACAATACCGGATACTTGTTCAAACTTTCAAATCTTTGTCGACCACCCTTCCTGTATACATTTCCTCACTCTTTCAGCAACATAGAACATCCTATTCCCTTAAACCTCGGTCACAAATGCTATTACAAACTGCTACGAACGCCGTACGAACGATTTTCAGACAATGGACATTCGGGAAGACAATGGAAAAACAGGGAGATTCGTACGAACGATGCGTTCGTACGAACCTTTGTGACCGTAGCTTTAGGTCTTCATCAGCTCCTACCTTTGACATTCCCAAATCCCGTAAACAGGCTGGTTTCAAATCCTTTCAGTCCTTAGCCCCTCGTCTCTGGAACAAACTTCCCCTCTTTCTTAAGAAACAGTACTTCACTAGATTTCTTCAAAAAACATCTGAAAACTTACCTGTACAACTCCTCTTAAATTGTCGAAAGTCTAGGAGAGCAGCGCCTTGTAACCTTTGGAAAAGGCGCTATATAAATCCAATTATTATTATTATTATTATTTGAGGAGTCATAATAGGGCGTCTCCAGTTGGAGTTGACATTTATGCCCACGATCGCATAATAAACTCCTAAAAGAGTAATTCCTTTGGAGTGAATTTCAATTTTAATTTGGAGTAGTTTCAGCTCCAAAAAACAAAGAGATCCCTAATTATGACTCATAAAAGAGTGGTTTCCTCTCCAATGCATTAAAATAGTTTAGCAGTGCTTAGTTTAGTTTATTTTGTTCTGTTTCGTATTTATCATTTTATAAATAATGTATATGAACATGATTGTCTGAATTGTGTTCTTCAGGCTTTTTTTAATGTGGTTCACAAACCATCTTTATTGTAGAACACAATATTGGTTGCCCCTCAATATTTTTAAACCAATATTCTCATAAGCATGCGTGGTATGACATGAACATATCCTACAACCCGTGTAATACAGCAGCATTCAGCCAAATTCCATATGAAAAAGCAATCTATGAGAATTAGCCGACCCATTGTACGTGATCACACCAAGCCAGCGAGAATGAATTTCTATAAGTTTACCGACATGGAAGTAATACTGGCGAATAACTCTAGTCGCCACCGCGCAAACGAGTACCTACCTTCAATGACATGGCTCTGTAAATCACATTTTAGATAATTAATATTGTGTGACGGTTGTCATGGTGAATGCAGTAAAGTAAAAAGCACTGAAAATTTTTAAGCTGTTTCTTGCATATTTAGAATATGGAGGCTTTTGAAGAGCCATGCTTTTTACTGAACGTCTTTTCTCTGAGGTTTTTCCACACTTGCATAATAAGAATGATAATGCTCACAAATAATGCTTAGCCTCTCAACCTTCTCTTTAAAGTGTATGAATATTACACATTCACTCTCATTAAAACTCATCTATTTGGCGCTGTATAATTGACATCATTATCATGACGTCATCATTTATATTCTGTATTTCCATTGGAAATGATCCAGTAATGATTCACTGCGTATCATACTCTGACAGCACTGACTGGATAATTGAATAGTCGCAATGGCCGCCCGGCGACCTTTTCCGCATCACATCTTCGGCGTACACAAAATTCAGGCATGGAAGAATTTGCGGTGAAAAACATCGGGCAGAAGCATATGGATAGCACCCAGTGCCATTAAGGTCGACCCATAACAAGTATTACAAACAAATAATTAATTAATAAATTATGACAAAAGATCGATTTTTTTCCTAACTAATAATAATGAGTCGGGCACAGTGGTGATTAATTAAAGAGAAAGAATTAGTCGCATCTTGACCAAACCACATAACCCCTCCCCCTCGGTAAATAAAGCAACATCCTTGCATTTCCATAATATTCTATGATATAATATGTTTGTTATTTAGGGTCGGATAACGGTCTCGACTGCCATGGATCAACATCACAAAATATCTTATGGCGTCGATCTTTATGGCATGTAATGCCTCCCATAGTTTTGACCTACAAAATTAGTCCACTCCACTGGTTCGATGTCAAATACCAACGTTGTGTCTATCTTGTTCACTTACGTGTAATTATCCAATTAGTGAATTAGCTCCTGCTTAAAGTTGTATGATGATATCTATTGGGATGGATATTGATTATACGTCTCGTCATATAGGGCATCAATAATAATTGTTTAATGCAGAAACAATGGATGTTTATCGTTTCCTTTGTTATGATACTAACGATAGACGGGAAATATTTTATTGATTGAAGCGCAATAGCGATTGTTCATTTATTATGCTACAGGGAACTTGAATTCATATTTTGAAATTGAAATGACCCAAATAATTTATCCATAATGAAGTAGGCCTAAGCATGGTAAACTATGGCAGCGTTTGAGACGGTTTCAATACTATGCAAAGTAAACGGCAGGTGTAGCCGAGGGAAATATGTACGTGCCAGTTCCATTTGTTTCATAATAGTGACTATATACACAACTATATATTTCGGCTTTAGAGAGCAGACTGTTTTCCACAATGCTCGGAAAATATGAACTGCCAATGGCAGCACAATTGTATGCTGATATAATGACTTACCAAGTGAAATTCATGGGCTCTACGATGATAATGACCGCTATCTACTCCGAAAACTGTTCAAACCGACGGCATCGGAACATGTATATCAATATTTTCCTTCCAGTATTGTACAAAAGAAAATTGAAACCTCATTTTCCGCACCCCTCCAAAATTGTGGGTCAACAGGGGTCAAATTTGATGCAGTGACGATATGCAGTATACGGTGCCGACATAACCTGTGATTATTGTAATCTATGGCTTATAAGATTTCCGTTGAAAAAAGTATAATTCTTCATTTTGTTTAAATACTTCCGAAATGGTCTTTTAGTCCAAGTTAGTTTGTTAGTGCGCTTAGATAATACTTCCTCAACAATGGGTCAATTACCTTTCCTTTCCTAATGGCTGAGATGCATTGTAATGATGTCATCATTCATTCATTACTATGCTGAACTTGAAATAATGCATGCACACACTACTGACGATTACCACGCAATGAAGAGCAATTTCTAGAATTCAATAACGTAAAATATAGAAATCAGTGATTGAATTTCAGGGGGGAGTTAGTCGAGTTGTACAGCTGGTAGAGAACTGGTATTAAAATGTCACGTCTAACGCGACGCCAAGGGGCAATACCTGCACGCATTGCAAACACGCACCCTTCAGAATGGAAGGGCGTCTCAGGTTGTATAATGCGCAATACGAACTTACTCTCTAGTGTGTATCGGGAATGATGCATGTACATTATGTGGATGGGAGAAATGGATGAGGTTGGATTCGGAAAAGCTTCCTGGCACTGGCAGGATGAGTAGAATAGGTCATGTAGACTAGGAGGGAAGTATTGAGAGCCAGGGGCATCGCCACTTATATTTCAATGGGGGAGGGGTTGTCTCATGGTTAAAGCACTGTTTACAAGAGAAAGAGGCGACTCATTTTGCAGCACGATGCGAGTGCTTCTCATGTGGAAATGTATATATAAATATATATATAGAGAGAGAGGTGTGATACCCAAGACGAAAGATTCGTGGAAGTTTCCTGATGACGTCGTACACGTAGCTAGCATTGCAGTGAGAAGATGCAATCGTTCTTTTTGTACGAGGAAGGGGCCCACATGGCAGGCTCTTATTAAGCATAACACAGCAGTGAATACAAACATTTGCCCTTCCATCGGATGGCGCGGAACACTACAGTAACTTTTGAAAAGTCCAAAAGAAAAATTATATTCGGAACTAAAATTGTACTTTTAAAAAGTGCAAATCTGATTCTTTATCCATTATTCATACTATTTGTACTTATTTAAACAAAACGCCTTTTCATGTCCTTTCTATATATTTATGTACACTGCAAATAATGTCTAATATTAAAAAAAATGTTCGTCATACAGCGACGTACTTATACTATTTTTTAGCTAAACTTATATTTAATGGCTACACATATTATATGGTGATTATAATATTTGCACGACGCCTGCAAATCACATTCCTACAATACTTATGGAATGATTTCCGCTAGAGGCCCATCATTCCATCAACTTCATTTGCCAATATCGCACACCTCTTCGCGTCACATGTATTGTATAACTCCAGTCAAACCGACACCGGACCAACACCATACCGACAACATACCGACACCAGACCCACTTCAGACCGACACTACACCGAGACTACACCGACAGCAGACCTACACCGGACCGACACCAGACCGACACCAGACCGACTCCAGAACGACGCTACACCGACACCAGACCGACGCCAGAACGACACCAGACCGACACCAGACCGACTCCAGAACGACGCTACACCGACACCAAACCGACACCAGACCGACTCCAGAACGACGCTACACCGAC
Source organism: Strongylocentrotus droebachiensis (assembly GCA_035222895.1). NCBI lineage: Eukaryota > Metazoa > Echinodermata > Echinoidea > Camarodonta > Strongylocentrotidae > Strongylocentrotus > Strongylocentrotus droebachiensis. The sequence continues at coordinate 45,820 of JAVYIG010012927.1, read as the reverse complement.
ACCAAACCGACACCAGACCGACAAAAGACCGAACTCAAAGATTATATTACACCGAATGGAGAAGAATCGGTCCATTTGCAATCAGTTTGGTGCCGATTTGAAGGTGAGACTGAAGTATAAACATGTAATGTATATGAAGTAGTACACATTTGTGCAAGTGGCTCAAACATCCATTGCCCCTTTAAAAACCTGACATACATTGGACACTGCTGAATAAAACAAAAGTGTGCCCCTTATTTCGTCCCTTTCAAGTTTATGTCACAATAAGAACTTGAATGACTTGGGGATTTTTATTTCATTTTGTATTCATTTATTTATTTGTTTACTTACTTGTGAGCGAGTTCTCGGAATGATGAACCCCCATTTGTTTGTATATATAAAGAACCCTGGACCCTCATGTATACAATCATGTTCGATAGCCAGTCTTGGTCGTTATTTCTACCAGTACGTTCTGTATGACATTTTACATTTACTTTTAATCCACAGGCCTGGGTGTGAGGCAAATTTTGGGAACTTACACAACAATGTCACTAATCTTAAACTTAGGGATTTCGTTATGAGAAATAGTTGAGATCTGAAGACTGATTCACATGTATACCTTGTATAAGTTTGGCTTTCTCTGCAACGGTCCAACCCCTCCCCTTTTTTCATAACATTCTAATGACGCCTCCTCAAATCTGTCAGAGTTACCGGTAACCGTTTAGACGATGTTATGGTGAGCTGCAAAAACGATTTCTGTCCATCATCTCTGTCTGCAGGGTGAATCGAATATTATGTCTAGCATGCCTGAAAACAATTGGAAGCCATCAAGATCAATTCTAGCGCGTCAGAGGCCATTCAAATCCTTTTTATGACATCAAAGCGAAAAGAAGACAAAAGTGCCTTTTGTTGAGTGCGCTGTCCAGAGTATTCGTGGGTATTGGATGCACGTGTAGGATAGAGGTAGTGAGACGAAAGAGATGGAAAGAAGTAGGGGAAGGAGAAGACTACTGATACATAAGTTACTACCAAACCGACTCAACACCGACTCGAAACACGCCAAATCGTCCGATTCGTGGCCATTCGGGATGATGTAGTTTTTTGTTCCGACTATTGTCGGTCTCGATGATGTGACTCAGGCAATCAGTCCAGTTAAAAGGAAAATGTACCAACTATATGAGATTTTTGAAAGGATGTAAGAGAATAAGAGAGGGGAGAGATGAGGTGATGAGGAGATGAAGGAAAGATGGAAGGGAGAGAGAGAAATGGAGCGAATCCCAGCCCACAGGTGAATCCCTTTAAATGGCGGTAGCGATTGGGAATTGGATTGCATTTGGAACTACAATACAGAGTGAGAGCTGAAGGGTAGGAGAATGAAATCGGGATATACTGTATCTACAGAAAGAGAGAATCAGGTACGGGATGGAAGATAATTTACAACTCAAAGAGCGTTTGTAAAATTATCACGTCATCTCTTTTGGTAAACTGAAAAATTCCATGGGGAAAATAATAGATAGAAAAGGGTGAATGTCATACAGATTTGAACACATGAGGCTGATGCCAGGAAAAAGAAAGGGGGAGGGCAGATACTGTACGTATAATCGAAGGGAGACAGGCAGAGAAAGTCCGAAATAGTTAGTGAGTTTGGTTTACGCGGCATTTTTTTAATCATTATTGGGCAGACAGACTGACAGACAGACAGACTTTCCTGTGTGTTGAAGAATTTCGATGAGGCGTTGCTTGCACACAATCATATTCATCGTTTTAACACCTATCTAGCCATCGAGCTGCTATTATTATGACTGAATAATAATTGCTTTTAGTTTCAACTAAATCAACTGGAAGTTCAAGACCTTTCGAAGCAACTCTCTTTAATAATGCCCATTTAGAATATCAAAAGGAAAAGGTGCAATGGTGTGGCAAACAAATCTTTGGTTGTGTTTCTGTTCGGTTATTCACGACCTGACTTGATTGGGAATAATTTTAATCACGCATCGCTACAATGGGTGTTTATAGAACACCGAGGTGTCCAGAGAGTCAAATTTATCAAAGCCAAGTCAGATAGCCAACGCTGTACCTTGTTGATGTTTTTTGTTTGTGTTTGTTAATAGCCAGTGCATTATGGTAAGATATTTGGATTTTATTTTATAGAGATAATTCTAGTAAACACGTGTAATTATTAAATGTTTATCTTATTAGATAAATATCTATTATTAACGTTTGCTTGAAAATTCTCATTTTATCTTTTGCGCATTTTTTTCCGGTACATCATTACGCCTTTTTGTCATAATGTCTTTTAAAGTTGTTGATTTTTGTTATTATGACGATAACAATATGAATATAGAATACTTTGTTCAAGATATGGAAATATTTCATAGGACGAATCAATTTATGTCAATTATCAACAATATTATATGGTTCCCAAAATAAAATACCTTAATTTTACCCATTAGTGTGATCATGGTGATACTCGGAGCCGCCTCGAGATATTAATATCTTAATGAATTCTTCAAGAACACCTGGTACTTTAAGTGATAGACTCACGGGAAAATCAATGTCACGTTAGTTAATTAAAACCGATCTGCATAGAATGGAGGTGGTAAACACTCGACTTCACTCGATGAGAGCGAATGCCACTAATTGACTGGCGAATGCAAGAACACAAGGGATTGGTAACATTCCAGTAGGACGACAGCCGACGAGACCGCAAGGTTCACGAGGCCGGTGGCGTACGAGACTGGCAGCCCATGAGACAAAAATAATAAAGAATAGTAAGATAAACAAAAAGATAAAGTAAAGATAAGAAGACAATGAGGAAATGTATAAAAGGAGAATGAGATGAGAGATACATAGGAAGATTAACAGAAGGAGAAATCTGGGGAAATATGGAGAAAACATTAAAGAAGTTGTTATGTTGTGCATTCCTAATACTCATCCTCTTTTTTGTATCACCTCTCTCTCTCTCTCTCTCTCTATCAATTTATGATAATTTTTTTGTTCTCAGTTTATAGCTATACAATATGTGAACCATCTTTTATTCTTAGTCGACTCCCAGATGTAAGCTTACTATTAACAGCCCAGAAAAAGCCTTTGCTAAACAAACCTGCCCCGTAACGACAGAGGCGTTATATTAAACAGACGCCGCGGAAAAGACCTTGAGATTTTTCGTCAACATTCGAATATGTTTCAGAGACAAACTAAAACTACAACACATGAACAAAAAACACGATTCTATGTTCGTCTTATGAATTCAAAGGAAAGATGACGTCATGAGCAGGTGTATTTGGACGGACTCCCAGAATCCATTCCCAGGCAAGGTTTCAGAGTAATTGAATGATCGGAGTTTGCCATTAGGTTCATTATTGATCCATCATGAAATTAGGGTTGTTTCTTTCATACCACGTGCGCTCATTATGCATGAGTTGTACGTGAAGAAGCATAAATGACAACAAAAACCCGCTTAGTATTGTTACAATCACGATGCTTCATGACGACGGTGAAACAGCGAGTCGCATTTGTTTGCTCAAAATTAAGGTAAAAGCCCTACGTAATAATTTATGATGACATTTTCTTAAAATGGAAGCATACATACACATGTTATTATATAATTATGGGTTTGTTTGATCACACTTTTAAATAATTTCAAATATTTTATTCTTCAGATTAAATTAATGTTATTATGTGGCCTATACTGTGCTGATATTTTCTCAATGCCTCAACGATAAACAGCGATCACAAACCATAATTTCAAAATGTCAAAGAAGGTAAAAGCAGGGGAACGTGTCAATCACATGGAGCAAAACAGAACGTCTTGTTATTGTTCTGAATTTAAAAATAATTTGAAATACTTTGTCAAATATACAAATCAATGGATTCGACATGAAAGATTATATGTCCAAAAGCAATACATCAAAAAGAAATGATTACAAAGATTTTGCTCCCTCCAGACACTATTTGTAATATCGACGGTTTACAATGATAAAATACTGTGCAAATAACACCATGTCGAGAAAAAAAAAATCATAATAATTTACAAATTAATCAGAGAGAGGTTAAGATTATTCCCTTAGACAGTTCCTTCGTTGTTTTTAAAAATACATGTATAGCGTTTGGCTCCGACGCCCCCCCCCCCCCCCCCCCAGTAAAGCCGCATATCATGTTGTGACTTTGCTGTGAGCCGACATTCTGATCAAAATCCTTACGGTATAACATGTGATAAGTCTACACTATCATTATCTACATGTAGATTGCATATACGACACTGACTAGACAATACCTAAGAGAGTAACCCTCTATAAATTGATGCACGTATTATCATGATGATAAATTCCTTTACAAATTAAACTAGGAGAGTTCCTATTAAATTATACATTTTCATCAGGATAAAAGTTACTCCAGCATAGCAGCGACTTGTCTGTTTTTATGATTTATAACACGGTCGCAATTATTTTCGAAAATCAATTTCTTTTCGCTACACCCCATATAAAACATATTCAGATTACGTTATACTTCATGGTCATGTTTTCAAGGCTATTGACATTGCTTTAGGTTGATTTTTTTAAATATATTAGTTGCAATCGTGTAAAACATACAATCAAACAGCAATGGAAGACTACAGTAAAAAGTACATGTATGTTTTAAAAGACAGAAACATCAAAATAAAACAAAATAAAACATGCTTCATAATATTGATTGCATACATGCAACAGCTGTAAATTACAATGACACTAGGGGTTGTATCAGCAATCAATCGCACCAGTGAGCGTGCTTATGAGCGTGGAAAGGTTCTCCTTAATGCTTCTCTGATTAATAAAGTGATTTAATATGTATTGGTATGAACGATTAAATGCTTCAAGATGAGTGTATATTCTGGAAAGTACAGATACAATTGCTAATAATCTCAATAAATGTGCAGTTCTTCAATAACCTACTGCCGATTGCAAGAATTTAACCAAGAATGATCAGCGAACGTTGATATTGATTCCACACTTGAACCGCATGGTTACACTGAGCAGTTCATTAATGCATAATTGAGAACTCCGTTTATAATAACTGAATTGAATGAAATGTAAATCTTACCTTGAGAAGGCAAAAGTTCGAAGCTTAACATAAGCTGCAAAATATCATAATTTGTGCGTTCCCTTATGTCAGAGGTCCGAGAAAATGCAGCTAAATTCCACTATGGCATAAAAAGATATCTGCACACAGTCCTCACACAATACGACCGAAGTGCGCGCGAGACGCACAACATACATTCAAATGCACCTATTGTACAGATCTATGGTAGATGTGTACCATGGACAGTGGTGTGTATGCGAAATGCAAACAGGCGACATTTGCCCTTACGAAAGACGGGAGCGATGCACGCACACACTCACACACATCGCACAGCGTACAGATGCGAAGGAGACGAATTTCGAAGCGGGAAAATACCACGGCAAATTCGAGCCGACGAAATCGACGATGAGTTGACCCGAGGCTTGGCCACTCTAAAAGAATTTATGGTTACCAGTTCCCGATTCAAGTTAATGAAGTACCTATGCAACCACGTTTGCACATAACGATACAAGCAGTTTGGATATACTGAATAAGAAAATGAAATTATTGATAGGCATATTGATTAAGTAATGGACAATGTATAAGCTATATGTAGGTAGATTATCTATATTTTTTAAGTTCATCAATATATTATAATTCTAGAATAACTCTCAAATTTGTTTCGACAATTATAATCATATGAAGTTGTATGAACAATAACCTCCAATCCTCCTCTCATAATTATACAGGCAGGATGATATTACGTGATAATCATATGTATTTTGTTTTCACATCTCATAAAACCTGATCTATATGTGAGTGTATTTACAAAGCGACATGAAATGAGAGAACGATGTTTGCATAGCTTAAATATCAAAGTTCCCCTTACTGCTCTCCTTTTTGCATTATATTCATTACCACCAGTGTTGCCAAAGCTGTTGTAAAGGTTATTTCCTTACATTTATATATACAGTGTGTCCCAGAAAAAACGAAACCGAGAATTATCGATGTTTTATCATAACTTAGTCACATTTATAATTAATAAATGACACATATTTGTAAAGCTTACATCCTCCTCTTTCATTTGATGCAACTCATATGATGCATATTTCACGCATGAGTGATTAAAATCAATTTGAAGAGAGGGAACCAAAAAGTCATTTGGAGGACGGTATCTGAATTTCAAAGAGAAAATCACATTTCTGGTAAGTTGAGTTTCTGCCCTTTCATATCACACCCCAATCAGAAAAAATGAGCACGGAATGACAAAGTTTTTTTTGTTTAAAGTAGTGCTTGCATTGCCATAATTTTATCAACCGAATTCGTTTTCACTGGCTGCCTGCCGTATCAACAAGCAGAATTGATAAAAGACCTAACTCTATTTCGTTGACAATCAGCCATGCATGAAGTCATTTTGAAAAATTCCTCCATCAAGGTCATATAAATAGTAATTAAAACATTGAAATAAAGATCCTTGAGAGTTTCAGTTTATTTGGTAAGATAGTATGTAAATGTGTGTGTGTGCGTGATTGTGTGTGTGCATGATTGTGTGTGTGGGTGCATAGATAGATAGAGAGAGATGTAGATTAAATTACTTCATCATTTTTTCTTCTTCATAAAATCACAAAGTGACACAACATCTCACAAAACTTAAAACCAAAGTTATATTTAAGTTAGTGTTTATTGTTCCATAATATTCAATAAAAATCACATCCAACAAAATGTTATCAATACAAAAATATGTAAACTACGCAATCTGTATCAAACAAAAAGCTAACCAATTCAAAGTGAACCTTTTTCGAATCATGATTGGTGTTTTAAAGGTAACCGATTCACACACCATTGCAATTATATGAAGCTAGTCGTTACTGCAATGAAATAAACGAAACTGTAAGTTATATATTGATACGTATATACAAGTATTGCTCTTTATCTACTATCATTAAATACTACATCTAGCATGAATATACATTTTATGCAGTGATATGACAAATAAAGTGATTACTGCCTGTTTAATGCATTTAACTGAATGTACACTACATTGTCGCAATTGACATGCCTTAACTGAAACAAAGATCAATGAGGAAAGTTTGTTAAACTCCAATAATAAAACAAAGCAAAAGACGTTCTGTTAAAATTCATCCGGAGAATTCTACAAAATCCAATCTCGAAAAATCAAGAAAATACAAAGGCATATATCAAATTTGAAGGACTCGTTTTAAATCACCATCCTGGCCTGTAATTCAAATCAAAAGTTACTGAATAGATTGGGTACAAACAGCTTTCTTTTCAGTCATCCTTGGACGAAATAGAGATCGAGGTCGTAGAATGTCTCGACCCCATGTGGGTGCGGGCACCGGTAATACTCAGATAATGAACTTCGAATTTACAAGTTAACTGATTTTGGGAGGGTTTGAGATATTGCCCATCTTTCTTCGTTTCTCGTTTTTGTTTCCTTCTCCCAATCTTTCTTTTCTCGCCGTATCTTTGTTCTCACCCCTCGATTCCGGGGGGGGGGGGGGGGTTGGCATGTGCCCGTGTCTGTACGCAACTGTCATTGATAAGTCCAAGTAGTCCAAAAATAACTCCCGTTTTTCGTTATTAAGGTGCACGAGTGGCGAAAATGTTCTATCTACATTATAACACACGGTTATCAAAATAAAAACATGACTATACATAAATAACAAGATAATATGAAAATAAACAATTCGCTTTGAACCTTTGAACCGAGTTATTGCTACCTGTCATACTCATTGAATCTAAATGCTTATTAAACAATTTGTTGTGGGAATTTTCCCTGGCTTAATTTCAACCAAAATGCTACTACTACAAGAAGATATTTATTCTGGTCATGATTCTATTCTCTTGCTTAGTACTCCTGGGGCCAAATAACACATCCACTAGACCACGCTACTTCTAATTCTATGCACCATGATTTAAGCCTATCTCTATCCAAAAACATATCTGAAAAACTACACCCTTGAATAAAACACAGAAGAGGAAAGTAAAGCACACGAACTTTCCAAAGGATTGTGTAAATCAAGGCACTTGTAGATACAAAATTGAAAAGGTTGTTTCGTCATCAATTAATCTGTATTTCTTATACTTGTATTGCTGCAAATAATTAAGAAAACACTGTGTTGACATTTTTTATTTTATAAGGACGCATTGCTCTTTAATACGAATTCCTCGCTTTGGCTTCTTCTTGAATGGCTTTTTCTTGAAGGGCGTGTTCAAGCTATTATGTCCCATAAGATACCTACCACACATACATGTATAATACTCTTGTATACCTGAATATTGTATTGAAATGAGAGTCCTACTGGAGCAGGCTTTACTAATTCAGCCAGAAGGGATTAGACCACCCAGCGACCCAGCGAGGTCACTGTGACAGGTGGCTATCTCATTAACTCAGCTCTTATTTAACATAAGAAAAAGAGGATCATGGGGGACCAACAGGCACCGATTGGGGAAGTTTTCTATATAGAGGGAGCAAGTAGCTACAAGTAGGACAGTGTGCCTTTAAATCAGACTAAAGATCGGGTAAAGATAATCTGTTAAAAGCTGTATGTGCTAGTTTCGCCAGGGGGGATAATACCACCCTGCAAGGTCACTGACAGATGGTTATCTCATCAAATCAGCTCTCAATCAACATAAGAAATAGAGGATCATGGGGGACCAACAGGCTTCGATTAGGCACTGTTTGCTATATAGAGGGCGCAAGTAGCTATAAGTAGTGCAGTGGGACTTTAAGATAAGAAGATGTGAGACCATCTCACACAGGTGGATGCTGAAAATGCTGAAAATTGGATAAGGGCCTAAAGGGAAATTAAACGTCCAGCGTGAAGACGAACCTCGGCTAAACGATGACGATAACGAAAACAATGATGATGATGATGATGATAAGATGATGTATTTATATTCATCATCATAGTATGCGTGGTAACTTATGAGATAAAGAAAATGACCAAATACACTGACCCTTCTCCAGTATATGTATATACTTTATTGCTTAGGCTTGAATACTTTAATATGGAATTACTATTCTGCCGCTATTATGTCAGTTACATGAATTAAGCCCTTAGGCCCTTGGGTATTCATACTATTCAGCATGACACTGTTAAATACTACTATGCAATAATGTAACATTTCAACCTCTTTTTGTCTTGCCCATGACAAACTCAGTATCCTCTATCTTCTTGGTCTTGATCAAGCAGCATTGGAGCGTGTTCCTCTGATTTGCGGTCACTCTTCCAATCGTACTGTGTGGTGTCTACACTTCGGACACTTACAACCTGAAAGGATGAAATGAACAACAGAATACAAAATAGAATTGGTTATAATAAAGAAAATTTTCATTGGTAAGGGTATTCTAAATTGATGGCATAAGTTTTTACCAACCTTAAAAATAAAGTTGAGTTACTATATCAAAACTGAACATTCTCTTCTACTTTAGACAACGCCGACGAGTTTTCAGTCATTTATATGTTCTTTGTCAAACAAAATGATTTTTCCAATTGTTTTGTGTCTGCTGGCTATGGACATCATCATGATCGCTTGGGTGAAAAAGGTGACAATGTGTTTCCTTAATAATTCAGTGTGGGATTGATCCTCTAAATCCAGACTTGTTTCTTCCTTCTCGGGAAGAAGTAAGAATCAAAGCAATTGGCATGAGCATCATCCAATCTAGAAGCGGTGTGATGTATACCAATCGTTTAGCAAGACAGCGTCCTCAAAAGTGAGTCAAATTTGCCAATTTCGGTACAAACTGAAACCACATGTCAAATGTGTTTTGGTAATTCTTAATGTCAATTGCAAGTAGATATAACATATCATCGATAACGCCGCAATGGGAAAGCAATATAAACACGAGATGATGTATTTCAACATTTTTGGTTTTGACTTGCACAGAGGGCGACAATCATTTTTGGGCTCTAGATTGGTTTCACTTTCGTTTCTTCGTTTATTTCTTTGCTTCTGTATAAGATTATTCTATTCCAGTGCGGTATACTTGTTTCAAAAGCAGAATTGGCATCTGTGTTGTTGAAAAGAGGCATGTGATTTATTATACAAAAACGCTCCATTATCGACAAACCATACCCCAGCTTTGTTTGAGCTTGTTAATATTGATATTTTTATATTTTTAATGAGTCATTTTCATCTATTACTTTGGGGTTGGAGAACGTTGGAGCAGGAACGTGCAAAATCACGCTTATTCCATACTCTTATTTTTTCTTTCTATTTTTCTTAAATCTTCGATTATCTTTCTTATAGTTAAATAATGTGTGGTCAGTAACATTGTCATAATTTCAAATACCTTTTTTGGTTATTTTTCTGTTTTACTTTGTTTCTCTTGTTTATTTGTTGTTGTTTCTCATTTATTTGCGTTTTTTCTCCGGTTGTTTTCTTACCCGAATCTTCCCTCGGTAATTCTTCCAGGCCAACAGGATCAATACACATAGGATAAGAGCAGGAATACAGTACATGATGAGTTTCGTTCCACCAGTCCTGTACATGTCATCTTCCCCCATGAATTCATTTGGGAAAGTTTGCTTCTGATCCTCTCCATGCGAACCAGTTTCTTGGGCTAGGTCTCGTCCGAAGTAGTCCTCCTCCTCTTCCTCTTCTTCCTCGCTTGTTTCTGATCCAGCAGCCTTAAAAAACAAAGAAACAAACAGAACAAAAACAAAATTAGAGACAACGTTAGTCAAAGTTTGGGAAAAGAATATGAATATTAATCTTTTGAAACAAAGGCCTTCATCAATAAATACATTTGTAAAAACATTTCACATATGACAAGTGCCAGGGAGGGGGGGGGGGGGGGGGGGTGGGGGTGGGAGGAGGATGTATCTCAATTTTCTAAAACATAATGACCCTACCCTTATTTTCGCTCGTCACTACACAATTTCTATGATTTATTACCACCCCCCCCCCCACCCCGAGCTTTCTGGATCCGCCAGTGACACTAGTCGTCATTCTTCATGTGATTTAGCCTACCATTTGCCAAAAGTTGTTATTTTAATATATTGATGAGATAACATGTGTGGAATCTGACCCTTCACATTACGCCATACTAAAGTATCCCCACTATCGCCAATGTGACATTACCCGAAAGTCTACTTTGTTCAAGAGATAACATTTTTCTATTTTGATGTAATAAACTACTTTGGCATATTTCTGGTACATAGACTGAGTTCGTTTTTGTCAACCATCGATGAGCCTGTTGGTAACACTAAAGTTAGCAGGTATTAGCATTTCTCTGTTAACCAGCTAGTGTGCACGGACCTGGAAGCTAATTGGTTTTTATTAACAAATCGAATAAATGTGTTACCCTATACGTACCATAGATGAACCACCATTGAAGATCCAATCTAGCTCTGAGCTATCTGAGTAATCTGAGCCGTCTTCTAGATAACTGGATTCATTCTCTGTTAACAAAGGATCCGAATTGAGATGATTATGATTCATGAGAATTCATGACGTGTAACAGTTTGGCTATATATTAGCATTGGATGCGTGAGAAACTGACATGCAGTAAGATTTCCTACGTATTTCTTCTTGAACAATCACGGACTTGTACAAAATCAGAGGAAGTCAGTATCAGCCGACATGAGGGATCTAGATAGCTTTTGGATACGCATTTTGCGCATGCATAAGACACGCGCACGCCGCATGCATGCACCGTACATCGGAAGTATGTTACTTGTAGTTCCAGAAGTGGCCCGAAATCACATGCTATCATAAAATTCGCACATCTGGGCATTAAGGGAGTAATGGCGATAGAGAGAATTCATTCATCATGGTCAACCCGACAAAAGAACTAAATTCATGTTAAACAAGGGAAAAGGAAAACTTAGACCATGCCCTATCCTAGTTTGTTGGACTTGATTTTATACTCAGTTTTAATCCAGTGTCAGGTTTAACATTTCAGGTAATACATTTTCTGTCCGATTGGTAGAATATTTATATACCAAGTTACAAAATAAATAATCATAAGCTATCAAATTACCCTTATATGTCTGTAATAATTCAACGTCTTTGACGGTTCAAATTAAATTATGTTGGTACTGGATACGTCCACAATCGATCAACAACCTATCTTTCACAAGTGCGTTAAAAATGATTGCATTTTTAAAAGGATTGGTCTGCATAATGTATTTTGTAATCATGACAAGACATTTGTTTCTTCAATTTTCTTTCGTTACTGCAGCGAAAAAAACATGGATTCATTAAAAGGAAGACTGATTTTCGTTAGCAGTAAGGTATTTTGGATTGTCTTTGGGGAGTAGGCAATAGAGATTGGATAAAAACAAACATTAAGTAAATTAAGTGTTTGATGGCAATGAACTTTGATAATGCCGCCGTATTTGATAACGCGTGGGATACATAATGATACCTGTGGACTTGCCACTTAAACCAGTTCTAAGTATTCATTTCGACTCTATTATCAAAGCCATGTGATTATTATAAACACGTCAGGTGATCCTAATCAAGTCAGTGGTACTATTGGCTTACGGTCTGATTCTGAATCTTCCAAGGAGTTCTCGGGGGCCCCGTCACCTTCGTTGTAAGAATCCGTAGAATCGTAATCACTCGACTCCATCCAGTTCATGAATGAGTAGTCGGACTCTGATTGGCTCTCTTCCATGACGTACTCTTCCACCTCCCCTGCAACGGAGTCGGATGCTTCTGGAGACCATTCCTGTGAATCTCCTTGAACTTTGTTCTGTTCTCCCTCGTACGACGACGATTCACCAAACGCCTCTGATGGTAACTCGGACGGATCTTCATTTACATTGTCAGCCTCAGGAACACTTGGGTTGACTAGAGCCACATCTTCATTTTGGTTTGGAAAGAATTCTGCAGGCTGGTCGTTCGGGCTAATTGGGACTGGACTATTTTGTGATGCATCAAGTTCATCTGGGTTATATGGGATCTGACCTTCATTTTGATTTTGGACAGACCCTACAGGTTGGTCGTTGATGATTGGACTTGGATTGTTGGAGACATCAAGATTATCTGGATCCTCTGGGTTATATTGGGCTTGGCCTTCTCCAAGATTGTCCTGAGTGTTAGGGCTTATGGCTTGGGGATTACCAACTGTCTGACTGTATGTGGTGTTCGGATCATTGGATACAGCTGTGTCAGGTTGATATTGAGGGGCATTACTTGGTCCGTTTGCAGTCCCTACATATTGCTGATTTGAAGGAAGAGATGGTTTTTGGTTAGGACCCATATACAGGTTTGGGTCACTTGGGGGCACAACCGCTGCATCGGGGACATTCATTCCATTGACGTAAGTCGGTTTCACGGCAGTGCCATCGGAAGGCATCGCTGGATAAGCTTTCTGTTTGGGGATTGGTGGCGGCTCGTTGAATGCGCCCGGTGGGGGAGGAGGCATGTTTGGTGGGAACATACCACGGTATGGGGGTAAAGCAATGTCCTGGTTTGGTGGCACAATATCATCCTGGTTCACCTCATTCTCCAGTGGTGCTATTTCTTGTCCTGCCATTGGTGCAACGCCGTCATTAAAAGCACCAGGTGGTGGTGGCGGCATGTTATCTGGAAACATACCACCGTTTTTTGCAGGTATCACCTGTTCTTGAGCGGGTACCATATCGCTAACTGCACCTTGGGGAGGAGGTGGCATATTGACTGGAAACATACCACCATTATTTATAGGTAACACTTTTTTTTCAATGTCAAGTACAACGTCGTTCACTGCACCTTTGAGAGGCGGCGGCATATTGACTGGAAACATATCATCGTTATTTGCAGGTACCCCTTTTTTTTCAAAGTCAAGTACAGCGTCGTTCATTGCACCCGGTGGGGGAGGTGGCATGTTTGGTGGAAACATACCGCTGTATGGGGGTGATGCGATGTCCTTGTTTGGTGGCACAATATTATCCTGGTTCACCTCATTCTCCAGTGGTGCTATTTCAAGTTCTATCGGCGGTGCAGCTCCGTCATTAAAAGCACCAGGTGGGGGTGGCGGCATGTTATCTGGAAACATACCACCGTTTTTTGCAGGTACAACCTGTTCTTCAGCGGGTACTATATCGTTCACTGCACCTTGGGGAGGTGGCGGCATTTTGACTGGAAACATATCACCCGTGTCGGCACCTGGAACCACAGGGGGTAATACTCCCGGTCCTGGATCATTGAAGGCACCCGGTGGAGGAGGGGGCATATCATCTGGAAACATCTGCTGTCCATTAGGTTGAGCTATTTGTCCATCTACATTAACAGATGAAAGATAACAAAGGTTTGAACATTATTATTCTTGCATTATTTCTCAATGGATAATCCAAACTTGATAGTAGAAAACTACTTCAAAAAAAAAAATCCCATAAAGAGACTGGTGACATTTTTGAACGATATCGACCAAAATCTACGAAACATGAATTTTGGAAAGTTGTAACCATTAGGCGTATTGGTACTTCAGACGTTTTGTACATGACACATGTCCGTGAGAAATGTTTATGACTACGTCACAATCCACTGAACGAATTGCCATTTTGAGATTCGCATAGATTTAGTGATTTTATATTTCAAACATTAAAAGCTATCATATTATTGCTCCGCTTTAATTCAAAATTTTGTATTTCTGTGTGAATGATTTTTTGTCTACTTTCAAACAGGTGAACTATAATATCAAGGTTTGATTGCCTTTTCAATAGTATGGAAACGATGTCAATATAATGCATCGAGGTAAATCGCTACAGGGTAAGTCAGAGCCATTTTGTCCCTTCGGTCATCGACCACATCTAAGATATTAGTATATATAATAGTTAATAATAATCAGATCAATTTAAAAGCTGCGCTCTGATTAAAACAAAATACGTAACAGTGCTACTTTAAAGACTCACAATAATACCAGCACAAAAAAACTATTCAAAAGCTCCTAAAAAACAAGTGCGTCTTCAAATTCAAACAAAATTTGAAGACAGCAACACATGAGGCTTTTTATAATAATTTTATTTGTATGAACATGAGGCTTTTCTTATGTCGAGTGATAGGTTATTCCAAAGCTTTGGAGCAGCGCACATGAAAGCGCAATATCCAAGATTTACTTATATTTTTTGTGAGGTAAATCCTGTGTACTTCCTGAGTTATGTGCATGTAAATGTTATTTAAAATACAACACTTCAGATAAATAATCGGGGCTTGACCATTCAATACTTTGTAAACTAGCGAAAGTATCTTAAATGCAATTACTTCCCTTATTGGCAACCAATGTATCTTAATTAAAACAACTGTAATATGGGAAATTTTGGAGGAATTGGACTGAAGCCTTGCACATGCATTTTAAATACGCTGCAACTTGATAATATATGATCATATATCTATTACGTTAATAGCCATTATTATAGCTTTTATCAGACCAAATATGAAGCGAAAAAAGACACATTTGATATCATGTTATATCAAAACCCGTCTGTTCTAGTTTGGGCAGGGGAGACCTCCCTGCAAGGTCACTGACAAGTCGGTTATCTCATCAAATCAGCTCTCAATTAGCATAAGAAAGAGGGGATCATGGGGGACCAACAGGCACCGATTTTGCATTGGTTGCTATATAGAGGGCGCAAGTAGCTATAAGTAGTGCAGTGGGGATTTAAAGCCTGATCAACCTCTTCAAATAAAATCTTTGAAACAGTTTGATGCATTCCGCCTCATTTCGCTCTTGGTGAAGAATACCATCTTCTTTAAATCCCCATTGTACTACTCGTAGCTACTTGCTCCCTCTATATAGAAAACAATGCCTAATCAGTGACCATTGGTCCCCCATGATCCGTTTTTGTATGTTACTTGAGAGCTAAGTTGATGAGATAGCCACCTGTCAGTGACCACCTGGTTGGTCTAATCCCTCATAGCCAAACTAGTACAGACGGCCTTTAAAAGACTGATCGCTTTTGTCCAAAAGCGATAATGATAACTGAATGTGTATGCATAAGTCGTTCCCGCTTCCTTCTTCTGAAATATTTAAAGAGAATTAAACTAAAAAAACATCAGCTGAAAATATCATCCAAAATTGCCAGCCAGCTACAAAATATATAAGCAGTTCTATTTACATCTATGTCACTCTTTTAAAAAATTGACAGGTTTACTAAGACATTCAAATGTTATGCATACTTTTTAAACTAAGCTTGCTCTTGACAACCTGAAAGCTTGTCAGATACCTGCCCGACATAGCAACACGTAATATATGCAGACCGGGCTCCAAGTATTGTAGTTCATTCATCAACAATAGGTTAATGGAATTCCTCATCACTAGGTCCACACATTTGAATATGTTAATAATCCGGTCTATTTAGTGGAGCTTTGCCTGCCAAGTATAACAACTTATGCACGCCAAATATTGCTTACCAAAATAAACTTCTCCACTGTCAAGAGTAAGATATTACATTGATTCATTGAATAAATAAAGAACAGAATGTGCTTAATAAGTGTATCAAGTTTTAGGACAATCTGATTATCCCATCACAAACAAAATCTAAGGAAGGAGTTTTAATCCTCCTTTTGTCAACTTGCACAAGACCTCGGTAGTCAAAGTGCTGAGATAGACTACAAACTTAATTAAACGCCTTTTCTCTCAAGTAAAATCTATGGACCGGACATTCATTCTTCTCGTTTTTTAAACTGGGTTATGGCCAGCAAATTGTGATGAGTAATCATCATCATCATCAACTTCAGGTGGCGCTGTAAAGCGCTGCTGTGGTCTTCACGAGAGCACGCCATGCAACTTTTCAAACCATTTTAAACCCGAGAATGTTCTTCTTCAGAATCCCTCCTAAAAAACCTTTGGCGACTTTTTGTGGTGTTGCGGTGCTGGGTAACATGGTAATGAATAAGTAATCGGAATTGTTGTAAGAGTAGAGTAACCTTCATGTTTATCCAAGCCGAGAAACAAAATGTTATATAAATGAAATAATGTGACTGTGAAGAGAGAGAGAGAGAGAGAGAGAGAAAGAGAGAGTGAAAGAGAGAGAGAGAGAGAAAGAGAGAGTGAAAGAGAGAGAGAGAGAGAGAGAACGAGGCAGGGGGGGGGGGGTGGGGATCCCGCTTATTTTAATATCGTTCTTGCTAGACTTTGAATTTCTTATTGGCAGAATGTTAATACCAATTTGCTTAAGGCAGTAAAGTCATAGCACAAATAAAGGCGAAGAGTTTAATAAAAATATATTTGAAGAAGAAAATCGAACCCTTACAAATGCCATCCCTAAAGTGAATTCACGCATAGTGTTTGTTATTGCATGTATGTCGTCATGAAACCCTGCAGAGAGCATGGAAAAGCAAATACTTGCCGGCTGTTGACTGTTTACAAAGGCTTTTCTCTTTATTTACATTCACAGTGATTTAATTTCAGAATATCCCTTGCGCAATGTACATGTACATTCTGAATGTAAGCACTCTATTTTCACGTTCATGTTATTGAGTGCATGCAAACCCAATGATTTGTGTCTGTAGTTTAGTGGGAAACTCAGAAATATGACAAAGGTAATATTATCCTTGGAATTAAAAAAAAAAAAGTTTTGTACAAACGAAAAAATTATCAGTTCGGTTACTATTTGAAGGTCCCATGGAATGCATTTTTTTGTTCTAAATTCATACATGTCATGAAAGCCATGCAACTCAACTCATTTCCGTATGTTCTTCTAGACAGGTTCAGAGGTACGCTTCCTGGCACGGTTGTGTCTTCACATTTACGTTAGATCGGTCTAGCGTACACTGGTCCGACGGAGTGAGTGAGAATGTGCTATGTGGTCTTAGAAATGATATCAGGCAATGGGTAGTGGGCGTGGGGGGCGTGGGGGGCTGGGGGGGGGGGGAGCAGCAATTTTGTCTTAGTCATGTGCATATCATCTACTCCAACCTCTAGCAGGGGCCTGTATATCAATACACTCAGATATACTACAATCTTTGATGTGGTAGGTAACGTGCGGGACACAATTTCTTGCAATAAGGGGGTTTACAGATAGCACATGGTACAAATGACCCCAAATATCCACAGATCTTTTACACATGGAAAAGTTCCACTTTCAGCATATTAGAATAATAATTGCCAAAGTCCTAGATGTGCTTCATGAATACCTTTTGTTTGCCCTCTTAAAAAGAATACTTCCACCTGCGTATCATAGAATGTACCGTTGGTGCATAAATGAATAATGCTACATAACTTTCATGAGCACATATCCAGTATTCATCTCTGTGGGTTTTTACTTTTTTGGTACAAATGACCTTTATCTGCGCATGCGCAGATTGTATAGATCTGTAAACTCCCTTATTGTCTAAGTCCACCCCACCTTCACCCCCTCATTCCAAGATGTTTAACTATGAATGTCATTGATTGTGTTCCCGATTGGTTTTATTGGTGTTTCATTGTGTACATGTGTGCACTCAGTCAATTGTTACCTTTGTTTCTACTTGACCTTTGTAAATGATCAAATGGATTCGGGAATGCGAAATCATATTTGAGAACGTTGTTTATATCACGTCTGCCCTCCAAACGTCGGAAGTACGTGTAGGTTTTGTACACATAGATAACGATGTGTAAATTGATATAACTAACTTTGATCAGTCAACAGAAATATGAAACCAAATATTTCTACAAGGGAGATGACAGCGTGAAAAGGTATTTAGCCATTGCCTATTGGTATCAGGTGGCTCATATATCAAACCGATGGGAATATGACAATTTTTTTTTTAATGAATGCACATACGTATAAATGATGACCAAATTGGTATTTGACTGTTGGCGTGTACAGCTTTATTGCTTATTCTTAGTTCTGGTAAATATATCGTGAGAAAAAGAACATTCTGGATTGCTTTTCATTCAGTAGTAGGGTTGTTCACTATAGCAAAATATTAGGCAAAGTTTGCGGTATCTAATCCCATATGTTACTGTTAATGTTGAAATCTCTTGGGCTTGAATCAAACCAAATAACAAGGGAAGCAATATTGTCATTTTCAAATTTTCTCATTTTATTCTCTGAAACATGTGACTAGCAAATCACCGTGTAGATTATATTTGATCATTTTCAATTCAGCCAAAAAGAAAATATGTTCAATGGAAAACGCATTCACTAAAGGCAAACAAAAAACAAAAAACACAATATCCGCATAATATATGGTCAGATATGTCTCCAAAATCACCCAAGGGGAACGATGGAAAAACTAGCCACTGTAAACAAGTCACATTTCTAGGCAAGTCCTAGACAAAACTTATTTCTTTCTAGAAGGAGACAATGGAGTGAAGGCCTATGTAGAGAGGCTACCATCAAGACATGTTTGACTGTATATGACTGTTACTGTCTGCACTACCTACTAGATATTCTTATCTTTATTGCTCATTACTCATTACACTAACGTTAAGCAAATCTCATTTATTTGAACTCTTGAACACTCGGCACAAGTTTCGTTCGGTTTAATGAGAATCAAGTTCCCGTCAAAACACAGGACTCGAGGTTACCCTTAATTCATATTTGAACCCAGAACCTGCCGGTTCCAACACCTCTACCTCACCCACTGAACCAGAGAATAACAACCATGTTCTTTTTGGTCATAAATATAATATCCCGGCTGTTGGATTTTTCTACTGGCAGTAACATAACCTGCTTTTGTATGTACCTGCATTTATTATACAATCCTAAAGATATTTGCAGGTACATAAATCAATAAAGAGAAGTTTGAGTTCTGGGAAGAGGTGAAAAATAATTTGTGAGCGTCATCATTCTTATTATGCAAGTGTGGACAAACATCAGATAAGACATGTTCCCTGAAAAGCATGGCTCTTCAAATGCCTTCATTTTCTAAATATGGCATGTAACATCGTAAAAATCCAGGGTAGGATTTTTACGCCATGTGTTCGTGTAGTCCCATATACATGTACTTCTTTCTCTGTACAGTGTTTGTAACTTTACCAAGACTTGGCCAAATTTCTTATCATTTTGATGATTCCAGAACCTTGCAATACACACAAATTCTTATATGCTAGATGATCAACCTTTTCTGGTCGATTCCACACCGTTTCTTTCACAATGCAAACGCATGACCAGAACTCAACTTCATCTTTAAGCACTGATATCGTTATGCAATGCACTACACAACTAAGTGTACCATTCACTCTTCAAAGGAAAGAATGCACAGCCGAACAAGAGCAGTGCATTTTGCAACTTTTCACTTTTTGTCTTGCCCCTTATTTTTATCTACCGCACATATTCTAAGTCTAAAAAATCATAACAAATGGGGTATCATTTTAAAAAGGAATAAACAAACTTACTTATTGATACTAAACAAGGTGATACTTAAGCTATAACAAGACAGGTACGACCAATCAAACTTGAGTTTCCAAACCTTTTAGAGGGGTTTATACACATACATGTATATTACGTATAAATTCTAGGTAAAACATGCCTGCACAAATTATTGTCGGCATGTACATGTAACGCGTTTCACATTCCAAGTAGTTAGCTCATTAATATGACAGAGAAAGGGAAAGAGTTGCTGGTAGATTGGTTCGCGTTGAATTTTTTTCCTCTTTTTCCCCTTTTTTCTTTCTTTTTTCTATCTTTCCTTTTCTTTCTTTCGCTTTTTTTAAAATATAATACAGAATGAGAACTAATATCAATATTAAATACTGAATAATATTTATTAATACGATTAATCAATACTTAGTTTTAATCATTACTAACCTTTCTATGTTTGATTCGTTTTAATTAAAAAATCTGCCACTGCAAACCCGACTACTGTTTGAAGCAGCCACAATGGTAACAGTATACACTGTACAATTAAATATATTATTCAGAACTGCACATGTCATGCGATATAATTATGAGAGAAACTGTCTGGATTCAGATGAGTAAGATTAATTATGTAGTGCGTACGAAAATGAAGTATTAACTGACGTTTTTAAATGATCAAAGTGAAAAGAAAGTGACCCAACTTTGCAGAGAATCACATACATAGGCCTACATGTAGCACAGATAAATGGGTAGTTGTAGTGATTATATGGGACTGGGACTATATACACACTAACACACGCATGTAACATGTATGTTAGGTCCAAACTTTTCAGCTGTTTTCTCGTCATATTTCTAAATATGAGGGTATTTGAAGACCAATCATATTTCACGGGACATTTCTACCATGATGTTCTACTTTAGACTGATATAGAACAAAATTAGAAACTTTCAAATTATTGTTTACGTTTACTAGAAATCACCCTTCTCTTCAAGAACCCGTTTCCAAATAGCTTACACTAACAGTACATATGGATTATTCTATTTCGTCCACAGATGTTTAATTCGGTATTGATTTTCATCAGCGTTCAAGGCGAATATAGACACATCAAGCAAATTAAATAGACACGTTGCCATAGAAATCAATCAGCATTTAATTTCAAAATGTTACATGTATGTCCTCTTTGAATCTCTCTCTCTCTCTCTCTAATCATACACACTCTCTCCCTCTCACTATCAACACTCGTTGGTAATTCTGTCGTTGTTTTGCTTGGTGCTTTACCGGCATACCAAAAATCAGATCTCTCTACAGCCCTTCCTGTTTTTACTTTCTTATTAGTTATCCGACTTTGCTCAAACTTTGTTTGATTGGTTCGTCTGATTTTCTGCTTTTATCTGTTTATTAAAAGAAGGTTATTTTTTTAAGTGAATTCGTACTGGAATTAACATTTTTTAACTTTGGTTAATCATGTTTAATCAATAGAGTAAGCAGGCCTACATATTTACGCATGTCAGTATGTATTAACATAACGAAATACTCCAATACATATATAAAACACAACAAATTATACTTTCTTTATTACATGTTATCTGATCTAAAACCAGTTTACTTGAATTCACTCCAAAAAAAGACATATTCAGTCATTAAATGAAGTACATATCGGATCCTAAAATGGCAAGTCACCATGGGCATGTATGAGAGCTGATTGCTTCATAACAAACATTACGACCAGGGAGCAAAGTTCCAGTGCTTTCCCAATGAAAATAACATAACCTTACTCGCGCGACAACAATTGAAAAACATACCTCTGTTTTCACCATCTACTTCTGCAAGTGGTAATCCAAAGATCGCCCCAGTTATAGACAAAACAAGGAGGAAAATCGTAGAAATATCTCGTTTCGCTGTAGCTGACGCCATGTTAGCGACTATTTATGAACTCGTATCTTTCTGATCTAATGTGCCTATTGCTATACGGTTGACGGTACGGGCAAAATTACTGTACAACTGTACGCATACGTCACCGCCGAGTATATTAGGGGCTGACGTGTACAGGAATCGCTCATGTGTGCAAGCGATCGCACTCATGGCGCACACAGCAAACATCTCTTTAGAAAGTCATGAAATCGAAGAGGCATTTGTTACGTTTTTTAATGGATTGTTGTCGGGACGTTGGCGGCCTTTTGTGAATTAATAATAGGGACTATTGTCATGCAAATACAACGTGAATGAGATTGCGAAAGGAAGCCACAGGGCAATTGGGTTGAGCTAAACTTCCATTGTAGTCAGGATTTAAAAGCCATGTATATCATCTGAACTTGTTACCCAAGTCGGGGAGAATTCCTTCCCGAATGAAGTCCCCCTCCCCTCCCCTTGGATCTCGAAATTCTACCAAACAGATCGACAGCAAGCAAATATTTGTTCATGTTTTGGGAAAGAGATGGCCTTGTAATTGCTTATGTTTCGCCTTGCTTTCAATCACGGAACCACATTAAAGATACTATGTCCCTTTTGCAGCCAACATCAAATTCTGTTAAACTTTGCAAGAATTCTGAAATTTAAACATTAACAGAGTCCTAGTATTCAAATTATGCAAGGAAACCCGTTTACCTTGTATACTTCACTGTCAGGCACTATTGAGTGACTAACTGACTTTTTTTCTTCAGTAATAACATACATAATGTAACATAGAATGAGCTGTATAGTGTACATGAGCATTTATCTACATCAATAACCCACTACTTGTAATGGCCAAAATTAAACTGATAGAATCTTTCTGCAGCACAACACGTACGACCAATCGATAAAAGGGTCTGAAAATCAGACCATTACTTAGGTCATGATTGCAATCACTTAGGTCGATTCGACAGCTAATGGTCGTTAATTTCCCAACTAAAAGCCTTTTTCAAGCCCTTTCGTTTCGAGGGAACTTTCTAAATTTGTATTATCTTTCAAATGCCGTTGGAATTTGACCTTTTCATTCTTTGGGTCTGCAATGGGACATAGTACCTTTAAATTCATTACTGATTGGCTTGTATGTGTTTGCGCTCGCTCCTTAGCTTTGCTCCCCCCAATATCTCTCTCTCTCTCTCTCTGTCAAATCTTCTAAGAAGTCGGTGGAATGAGCAAATGTAACTGTTTTGATAGTTTGCGTTTTCTATTTGATGAAATGAAACTCTTTATGTATCAGTTTACCTGTTAAGTTATCTTATCATGTGATTATAGAGATATCAATAAAATGTGCGTAATTTTGACTTTACATACAAAATCTATATCGTACAAGATGTATGAGTATTCATATCTGTTGATTATGAGTATTTCTTTGCTTTCAGATGAATACCTTGCATTTCCAACGGCAGAGTCCGCCATCGACATTGAACAACTTGCTCACGATGGCGGTCTACTGCGTATAATGTTAATTTCCATTATACAGGTGCGTTTTTTCTTTATGTGTTTCAAAGAAATGTTTTAAAGTCTGAATATGTATTAATATTTTTCTGTAATACCAAATCACTCTGTATAACGTTATTGAACGCACAAACAAAGTGCAATAAAAAATCAAACACTATACAGCTTGATGGCGCTGTTGCTAATATGGATATATCTGCAATTGAAGCTTTGAAAATGCACGGCACTAAATGTCAGCCTGCCATGTCAGAAAACTTACCGTACATACCTTGTTACATGTTGGATACTTATCTGCTTCCCTCTTTTGATAGCAACATGGCTTGTCATGGCTTGTCAGCATTCTACTGTTATTTCATTTCCCTTTGCATATTTCGTCTAGGAAAAAGAAAATTATTATATTCAGAGGTTTAGGTTAGTTGGTATTGTGCTTGAGGTTAACCCCCTGGTTAAAGTTATGGACATTTGATTATCAACATGCAACAGATGAACAAGTTTTTCTGAGCTTATGTTGCACAATCTTTTTTCCCTTCATATTGCGTTTTACATTTCACACACACACACACACACACACACGCACGCGTACATGAACACACATACCCATACACACACGCATCCGCTAGCACATTTACACGCACCCCAATTGAGACTATTACTAACATTATCTAAAGGTCATTAGTACTAAGTATTTCGACAATTTAATCCTTATTTCAATTCGGCGTTGAGTAAACGAACGTAGACAAATATAGTGCGTAGAGAGCAGAGAGAGAAAAGAGCACGAAACTGGAAGCGTGGGCTGATCAAATATACAAGAAGAATTAGAATATCATAGGACAAAAGAGGGAATAATAAAGACTTGGTTAAGAAGGAGAAGAATTGGAAATAGAAGAACAATACTCTTGGGATAATCATATAATAGCAGAAGATATCTGCTCGACATCTGTTGGACTTGACTATTAAACGCATCCGAGTCTAATTCTAAAATGACCGGAAAGAAGCAATTCGCCGTTTTCTTCTGCATCGCGATCATCTTGAATGTACTTCAGACATCAGAGGCAGACAGGAGTAAGTTTAAACCATTTAAGTTTTTATCTTAATGTCCGTATAATGAGAACAATGACTCAATTTTTCCTGGTGTGCATATTTATTTTGCCGTAGTATATTCATTTTCAATAATATTTTTCAAGCATAAGTGATAAGAAAATATTCTGAAACATTTGTTAATGGTTAAGTTCATGCTTAGTCAACTCTATGTGAAATAAAATTGGAATACGAATATGTATACCACAACATTACCATGGTTCAATATGGACACTCGTCATAATATTTCAGAAATGCTAAAGGGAAAACAATTAGAGTCAAGTTTAACTTGTAGGCGGGAAAAGGCAAAATTTATGACATTGAATAATGTGAATATACATTATGATTAGCTACTTCATGAATACAGATACATATACTAGTCCCATTATTCTCAATAACCCGTTGGTCCATGCATTGTGATCCATCCTATAAAACACTGCGCTTGGCATTACACTGACATTTCTTCTGTCTTAGTTAATATATATATATATAAATATTATTTTAGTGGGCATTCGATCATAATGTAGGTAGTTAGATAAAGGTGCCGTGGTCTAGTGGATGCGTAGCTTGACTGTGAATCACATGGTTCGCGTTTCGAGTCCCACTGCGGCAATAATGATCTTTGGCAACATATAAATCTATATTTGCCACTCTCCACTCTGGTTTATAATTGGGTACCCGGTAAGAAGACGTTCTTGAATGTTTGAGCGTCTTATCATGGTATTAGCTCGGCTAAAGGTGTGTGTGTGTGTGTGTGTGTGTGTGTGTGTGTGGGGGGGGGGGTAATGATATGTCTGCAGGGCCCTTAGGAAGAACAGTAATAATACTGATCAGGCTTCCATGGGCAAGACATGGTATTATTATTATTTTTTTTTTAAACATTTTAGTTCTCAGCGGGTGAACATCACGCAAAGAGGCAACAAATATGGGGGGAAATTAAATTATTTCGACCTTATATTAAAGAAAGGGCATGGTGAGCATGCGCGCTGAAACGTATCTCCTAGATTATGTTTCCACATTCATGGAACTTGCGTCATAAGATGAAGCGCAAACACAGTGACGGACTTCTGTAAACAAGACTTAATGTAAACATCTTAATTAACCTTGCTCAAAGATAAAAGCTGTATTAATCGAAACATAAGGCAACAGTGGTGTCTGCTATTAGAAATGTCTATCTATCTTCCTTTTTTCCCAATTTAATTAATTTTAGGTCAAAAACAGAAATTCAGTTTATTACCAGGCACCCTCGTTTAGGAAAAACTTTGGTTTAGTAGCAGTAAATATATCAGTATAAAATATAATAATTCAGTAATTAACAAATCAAACACGATAGCAACTGTTTCCGAAAATCAGCTCAATGGAAATGCAAATCCCTATTGTAAGATACTTAGAAATCGTGTACATGTAAATTAATGTGTTATACCTTTTCTATACTATGTCATGTACTTTATTAGAAAAAAATCGTATCAAATGTTAATCAATCAAAGGTAAATATCACATTAATGCACATGAATCAATACTGATTGAAAAGATGAAGTTAATAAATAAATTATCAACTATCAAGTCCATGTAGGTATCTTGGCGCATGCCCCTCCCCTTTCAAAGTCGTTACCACGCCCTCGTTTCGTGCCCACCAGACAACCCTATGAGCCCTGGGGCCCGTTTCACAAAGCTTTTTTTTCAATGAAAAATGTCAAATATTAGTGACAAATCTGCTGATAACCAATCAGAAGCAAGGATTTCAGTAGCTTATAACAAAAACGGTCATTTGTCACTGATGGCAAGTTTTGTGAAACGCCCCCAGGTGCTTAAGTGATTATCGTATGATTAAAACAGTCTACTCTCATAAAGATTTTCAGAATTTGTTTCATTAACAAAAATCGGGTTGTTAAATGTAACCTTCCTGCCCATTATACATCGAGCAGTCAAGAGTTGACATCGGATCTCCTATATTCTTTGATTTTGAAGTTGAATAAGTCAAGATATCCTGACAAACTAAACAACACATTGCCATGTCAACGTATTTTCCTCCTTTGTGTTTTGTTTCTCTAATTACTTGTACAAACATGATTAACCTCTCGACCTCGCTTTGTTGTCAAGAAGATAGAGAATGCCATGACTTTGGCATGAATCAATCTGAATAACTCAGAAATAACTGTTCACATTGTGAAATTATTAAAAACAACACAAAAATGATAGTAAATATAAAAAAATGTAACCAAAATTGACATGGAAATAAGCAATATGTATTTGAAGATTTTTTTTTTTTTTTTTCCTCTTGTCAGAGGTACTTTATTCATTTACAAAAATAACCAACACACAAATCATTACATCATAACAAAATTTTACATTCACTTTAAGTATTTTCTTAAACTATTAAGAGAAAATCTTCAGTGATATAAAATATCCCCGAAGATTTTCCTTAGTTCCCAGATGCTATTTCAAAAGCTCTCAAAAACTCTCCAAAAAAATACTATGTCCCGAGAGCCCCCGAAACAACATCCGAGATGTTATCCAAGAGTAACTCGTATTTAAAAACATGCCATATGAGAAAGCTGTTGTATGGTTTACCTTGAAAATAATTTAACATATACATCAAATAGATTGCGTATTGAGCATATGCAACGATTGTATTTATATCTGCTCCATTTGCATGTTTGAAATCAAAACCAGCAATTAATAATTCTTCGTTTAATATAATTTTTTCTTTAAAGTTCAATTCAATCAATTCCACAATACGTTTCCAGAAAAGCTTTACGCTCGGGCACTCTAAAAGAACATGAACGAAAGATTCTGCTGTTTTACAAAAAATGCAAAGGTTTTCATTTACAATTTTCCATTTGCACAGATTGTATCTAAAGGGTAAAATCCTATGAAATGTCTTAAAGTTGAGTTGTTTTATTTTATTGTTTTTCAATGTCTTAAACTTAAATTTTAATGTATCTCTCCAATCAAAATCAATGACAAGGTTCAGTTTACCTTCCCAAAATGTTAATACAGCTGGTTCTCTTTTCTTAAAGTCACACAATAGGCTATAGAAATGGCTAGACTTCATTGAAGATAGTCTTATAAAATCAAGTGTTCTTATTTCGTATAAGTCGCCTTCGAATTGTGAATTTGTTTTATCGTCATGTGCGTAATTAACATCTTGAATTCTTTCGATCCACATTTTTGGGATCGCATTTTTAAGCTTCGTATACATAAAATCAACTAGCAAAGAATTTGAGCCAAGCACTCTACAAATATGTTCTCTTGGCCGAAAACGTCCATTTTCTACAATGTCATTCATTGTTATAATGCCTTTTCTAAACCATTCTTTAAAAAAGAGAGGTTTGCTCTCATGTGTAATATTACTATTGTACCACAATACTTGATTTTCAACATTCATAACTTGTGGAAATTGAATATATTTAAGTTCGCTCCAAGTTACGAGACAGTTAACATAAAAATTAGGTATTTTTTGTTTTAAGCATAACTTTAACATGTCTTTACTGGAACAATTTGTTTTCAAAATTACTAACAACGGACATATTTTTTCAATCCAGTATCTAAACATATTTGAAGATGATTACGACAATCCTGTCGAAGTGTGTCGGCCCGATTCGATCTATCCCATAATATTATAATGATCACCATCACTGCCCTGTCTAACCTTAATAGAGAATTATTCTAGAAGAAAGCTATAAAATCGGTGAAGTAGACTAATGATAGTTTGAACGAAATTAGATAGAAGGTTAGACATTTATGATTACCAAAAACAAATTATATCCCTATACGCCTGCATACATGGGCACTCTAAATTGACTACATTGGTATTGTCACTGTGAAGTAGTGGCGCTAACTTCCCATTTGTTTCAAAACACCAAATGACTTAACATTTATTTTTTACCAAAATGTACTATATCTTTCAGTATTCTGTTTCTCTTACTTTTGTGCTTTCATAGAAGCCAGTTTATAATAAAGGTTAGATTGGCCATGAAAGGTACTATGTCCCATTTACAGGTCAAAAAAATGAAAAGGTTAAATTCCAACAGCATTTGGAAGACAATGCTAATTTAGAACTTCCCTAAAAATAGGGGGGCTTGAAAATGTCTTTAAGTGGGAAAATAATGACTATTGATTGTCGAATGGACTTAGGAGCTATAGAGCCAATAAGTAATAGTCTGATTTTCAGACCGTAGTACCGAATAGTCGTACGTTTTATGCTGCGCAAAGATTCAATCAGTTTAATTTTGGCCATTTCAAGAAGTGGATTATTGATGTAGACAAATGTTCATGTACCCTTTACAGCTCATGTTATGTATGTTATTACCAAAGAAGAAAAAAGCCAGTCAGTCACTCAATAGTGTCTGACAGTGAAGTCTAGCAGGTAAACGGGTTTCCTTGCATAATTTAAATAAGAGGACACTGCTAACGTTTAAATTTCACAGATATGACATACATAACATATTCATAATTCCTGCAAAGTTCTACAGAATTTGATGTTGGCTGCAAAAGGGACATAGTATCTTTAAAGCCGTAATGAACTATAACCACTATCGTAAATCCCCTCAAGCGCCATCTCAGGTCAGCTATAGCATTGTGTATGGTCCCGGAAGCGTTATTTTTTTCGGCGGTACAGATTGGGGTTAGGTGCGTGTTGAGCCTATTGGAAAGTTTAGGGTTAGGGTTAGGGGTAGGGGTAGGGTTAAATCAAGACCCCTTAAAAAAAAAAATCCCCAATCTGTGCCGCAGAAGAAAATAACGCTGGAACTAACTGCTTCCATAGCCGCACTGTTGATTCTAGCCGTGAGATGGCGCTGTGCAAGTAAACAGTACCAGAGCCATCTATACATAGTTGCCCGAATTCACAAAGGAGGTTTGTCGACAAACCTTGTTCGTGAATTCGGGCCATTTAGTTTGGCCAACCCGGTTCGAGTTGCACAATATTGCGACTACTGCTTTGTGGGGCAACACAAAGCAAAATAATATACGTCATGTTGTGACCCAGTGAAACCGAGTTGGCCAAACTCTGTATATAGATAGCTCTGAACAGTACACTAAGGCAAAAAGTTCATCAATTAAAAATATCGCTTTAAGGATTTTAAGAACCCGGTTTTCCCTTCTTCGCAGGTCTGTTCTTCCCGTATGGAATAAGTGAGGGGGACGCCTTCCTACCAGCAAATGACGATGGATCAACTCCTCGGCGACTGATCTCCGTCGTTTTTCCGTTCTTTGATTACGAACATAGAAGTCTATTCGTAAGATAATTTTTTTGATGATGATGATGATGATGATGATGATGATGATCAAGATAATGATAACAATGATCAATGAATCACATGATATTATTTCTCATGCAAAACATAATACGATGATGAATTGTATTACAAAAGTATGCAATGAAACGACAAATATAATAGAAAAAGCACGAGAAAAGAGTAACTAACTAGAAACAGAGCTTGTTGAAGTGTTAGTTCCTCAGATGCTGTTTTACGGCAATATAACATGAACAAAGTATGCTTAGAAAATCAATAAATAAAAAAATATGTAGCTAAGAAATTATAAATTGGGGGGGGGGGGGGAATAAAAGAGAGGAAAATGGAGGAAAATAGTAGAAGGCAAAATAAAGAAAGATACAAAAAAGGGAAAATGAATGATTGCAAAAGCTCTAGAAAAAGGAAATTAGATCAGTAGATATTAATCAGTTTTAATAATATTAATGACAATGACAATAGGCCATATTGATAATTAAATCATTATCAGTAATCGAAATTATTATTAATTATGGTTATCATTATTATGATATTTATAATCATCAATATCATCATTATACTACTAATAATAATAATGGTGATGACATTCTGAATTTGTTTTGCTCCTATATATTTACGATGCCTCTAAGCGCTTTAGAGACGGATTTTTACATTATTTGTTTAGATTTACACCAAAAGTTTGTGACAAAATTAATAGGTCGTGTTTTTTCATTTAACCAAATGCACAATATTCAACTGCCACCCGTTACAAAAACAGATTAATCAATTCGCTACAATCCATGCACTGAGCAGAGAACATATAGGACCCTGCAGATAACGACTGTCCCATCCAGAGTTATCACACATTATGTTATGTACTATCCAGTTTTCCGTCGATAGTCAATTTTCGGACAAATCGAAATGTTGTGCCAGGTCAACGCAGCCTGCTTCAAATAAAGGGTTTCCCTCTTTGACTATTGATTGCGGATGGAATAAATGTAATGTAGTTGGCGCAAGTGATATAACGCCTCGTGTTCACTGCTCTTATGTGAATATTCATGCAGGTCAACACTAACGGGGTCATCTCGTTCTTGGATGCCGTTTCACAATACACACCGGATACTTTTCCGCTTGGGGATGGGCGACGACTTCTCACACCATTCTGGGGCGATGTCGACACGAGGAATGGCGGTGCTGTTTCCTATCGAGAAGTCCTACGATTCGGCCAGGACGATGAGTTGTTTGTTGAAGCCGATAGGATTATCAAAGAGTCATTTATCGAAATGAGAAATTTTGTGTCGTCATGGATGTACATCGTGACCTGGGACAGAGTGGCCTTCTACAATCCTGCTGATCCCTCTATCGTAAGTACTCTTTGAGAGAACCTTTAGTTCTGGTAAAGGTGTAAATTACTTAAGAATTGTCTCATTGTTTGTCAGTTTGGAGGATGATCACTTTAGAAAGTAGATTGCTCCTCAAATGCTATATTATTCAAAATATATTGGGAAAAGGCTGTAAGTTGTTAATAAAAATGTGTATTCAATATGCGTGTAATAATTATAAACCTTCGTAGTATAAAATAATTCGTATGTTCTTTGTAATCAACTTTTTCCAATTCTTTTCCGATGTAATCGCAAGACCAGCACTTAACTTTATCTTTATATCTATTGCCTATAATAGGAACCGGGTGGTCCTTGTATTAAGCCTACGACAATGTTAGATATACCGTTGATCTCTCTCTCTCCCTCTCTCTCCTGTCGTCATTTCCTCATTTTGTATGGCGCAAAACTCGACGACCACGCCCCCCGCGCACACACACAATCGCCAATACCAAACGCATTATACAAATCTTACTATGTAGAATTTTACACAGGATGAACACCCTATCTCTCTAAATTCTTTGGAATTTGGAAAAATTTAAAGAACAATATCGTAACTACTTCCGAAAAATCAACTCAAGGGCAATGTTAATATCATGTAGTAGCGTGCTCCGTATAAATCATATTCGGAAAACGTAATACGTCATTTTAACGTTCGAACATTTCAATGGGTGACGCACAAGGCTATTGAAATTGCCTTCGGTTGATCTATCCGAAGTAGTTCGGATCGTGTCAAAGGTTCTTTCTATTATAACAATTAAAAGATTCTTCGTGCTGCTAATTATTTTTGTTTTCTCCAGAGGAACTCCTTTCAAGCTGTGATTGTTACGGATGGTCGCTATTCCTTCGCCATCTTTAATTACGGTGATATCAACTGGACGACAGGAGAAGCCAGCGGTGGTGATGGTAATGGTCTCGGTGGTATCCCTGCTCAGGTATGCAACACCACGGGCACATTTATTATTAGAGGCGCATACAGGCACAAATATACCAAGGGGCTGACTCTCTCGTCTGAGTTTCAACTTAACGGTGTTCATATTTTCGAGTCAGCAAAGCAAATATTGCCTTTTTATTAGTTTGATTTTAACAATATAAAATGAATCATATCATAATTTAAATCGACAACTTTGCTGCTCGAATATTTTCAAAAGTCTCTATAGGGTGGGGGCTGTAGTCCCTTAGCCCCAAACTTTGCAAGCCTGTGGGCACAGTGGTAATAAACCGTTTTCAAATCTAGGACAATTTATACGAGACGACTGTAGGTGTTTGGTTTGATATAATGGTGTGCTAATAGACATGATCATTGACTGTTCAGATGGAAATGAAATTGAATTTGACAAATGAAAACCGTTTTGTTCCACCTTTATAAACAATAAACATAATGAGAAAGAACCAAAGTGAGAGCTCAAAGTTCAAAGTTCAAACATTTCACCCAATAGGTTGGAT
The DNA here is from genome assembly GCA_035222895.1 of Strongylocentrotus droebachiensis. NCBI lineage: Eukaryota > Metazoa > Echinodermata > Echinoidea > Camarodonta > Strongylocentrotidae > Strongylocentrotus > Strongylocentrotus droebachiensis. The sequence continues at coordinate 13,023 of JAVYIG010012927.1, read as the reverse complement.
TCAACGCTGGTGACGGAGTGACCTTTTACAGTGTCCCTGGATCTCAGACAGCGGCCGTCGTCGATATCGAAACGACATCGAACATCGGTGTACCTGGAAGATGGGTGTTCAGAACGGACAACTCCAACATCGAAGGACTAGAATGTACAACATTTGGTGTGTAAACAATCATTGCCATTATTGCACTTGCTGTTCTGGTTATAGAGAGTCAAACAAGTGGAAGTTCTTATTCATCTACACTTTTTCTGAGTGTATTTGAAGAGTCTCGAGCCAACCGTAAACTATACGATTTTACAGAGGTCTAATTATCGGAGGAATTGCAAAAATATTAGGTGTGGATATCCTTGTAAATGTCTTCTATTCGGAGTAACGGCAAAATAGGTATAAATTCTGAGCCGATTTGTCTTTTCCCTATCTAAATAGGCTTGCTATTATACATTTAAAAAAAAATTCCTATGATTATTCAAACACCAATTCACTAGAATTTCACATATTTGAATGTTCATAGGTACAAATTCTTCCGAAATCGAGTCGTGGGCTGTGTTGAGTAAATGTTACGTCTTTAATGACGCTTAAGTATAGATATTTTGATGTACCAAATAAAATAACATTATAGTAGTTTTCTCGGTTTTAGTCTTATTAATGCACAGGCTGCTGGTATTCGGCAAGTTTGCTTAAATTACAAGGTTTTTAATACTGAATCACCATGAAATGTTCTTGACCGAACCGCGAGCTTCTGTTTTCCGTTTGTAGCATTATAAGCATCATGTATTTGGAAATTTTTCGTTCTTGCAGGTAAAATTTCCTTGTTCCCTTTGGTCGGTTCAATGCTTGGCGCAACTCAGGTACTCATTAGCGGACCATGCTTCAACGCAACCAGTCTGATTGTCTGTGATTTTGACGGAATCGAAACTTTTGGAAGACTTCTGTCCGTCAAGACCGCCCTCTGCGTTTCGCCGACTTTTTACAAAGTAGGACGAATTCCTCTACGGGTGTCTTTAGACAGCGGAAGGACCTTCCTGTTCAAAAGCACTTTCACAATTAGTAAGTTAGAATCTGTGATTTTTGTGTCAACGTTTAATGTATTCATTTGGTTGTAACTGAGCATCAGGCATATTTTAGGATTTTCATTTATAGAAAATACGTTCATTTGCATTTACCATTCTATTAATGTCATTGGTCCTTTTAGCCCTCCAACAAATAAACCAGTCTTTGTTGTTTTGTTTGGTATCTTTTTCATCTTCATTGTTATATCATGCTAATAATCATAATTGGCAAAGGCGGGCCTACAATACATGTATTTCATCAAAAGGACTACACAGCCTAGGTTTAAAGCCGTGACTTGATAATTCACAAGGACTAAACTGTTTTTGATATGTTGGTGTACGTCAAGGCTTATCAAGGGTTAAACGACACATGCTACTGCAACAATTGCTCCGTGGTGATGTCCTACACTAGCCTAACCTCTACTAACCCCTACCTAAGTTCACCCTTACCGCAAACCCAACCTTCAAATCAAATAAAACACTAACAATAACCCTTTACTTCTGTCAAAATAAGCCTGGGAGGTGTTTCACAAAGATCCTAAGTTGAACTTATTTGTAAGTTGGACTTAACATTTATGGAAAGCCGTTAGCATCTATGAAAATATTTTATACAAGTTATTTTAAAAGGCATAAAATGTTTATTAAAATCCCTCATATGTTCTATTATCAAGGAGACTTAATGTTCTCGATGTGGAATTTATAAAAAAAAAGTCTAAAATACTTGAATTTTTGCTTTTGAATATATTTTATTTTAAGGCTACAAATGGCTCTCCATAATATTTATATCCAACTTAGAGTTAAGTTCGACTTGGGATCTTTGTGAAACACCCCCTGGAGCAATTACTATAGATTTTCAGCTCACCTAACCAAGATAGTGAAATCAATCTTGTCCAACAGGTAGCCCTGAGGATGCTCCTGACAATGTATTTTCCCCGGTAACGGAAAGCAACCAAAGAGAATCCGACTTCGAGATCACGTGGGACACAGAAGCCCTCCAAAGCGTGACCGAAGTCGACATCGTTGTCTATGGTTACCGAGAGGACAAGGGGGTCGAGTTCAGTGGACCTGTGATCACATTGGCTCAAGGAATCAACTACCGGCTTGGTATCCACAGAGTATCTGGGTTGCCATACACTGAGGTTGATTTCGAGATTGGGGTCATCGGGGTCATCGAATCTGGAGTTAACGTGACAAAGTAAAATCAATATATTTTAATGTTATTGCTTGAATTCAGCCTGCATTGCTAGAACACCTACCGAAAAGAAATACATAACAAGATACATTGCTTTGAATACAAGAATGTAAGCAATAAAGTAGGAAGACTTCGTTTTGCATTGAACACTATATAACAATACATAATGGGATTAAATGTGGTACTGACGGAGACAAATTACCCCAATTTTCGAGGAATATCGGTTCACAATTCGGTATCGTCATTACTGAAATAAAGACATAGGAAATATGGCTGCCTATTTAAGTTCCCGAGTGTTACATTGGACAAATGTAGAATGCAAAGCTGAGGCGTATCCAGAGAAACAAAAACAGGGGTTAGAGGGGTGAAATGTACCTTCTTCTTTTCCTTTACTTAACTTCTATTTCTACTTGTTTCACCTTCTAGTTCTAGCCAGGCTGCGCTCTGGAGCAAGGTCCATGTTTTACAGTGGTACAAAGGCTATGAATTAACCAAGGATTGGTGCCAAGATTGGCTAGACGTGGAGGTGGAATATGACGATTCTTTTCTTGACGTCACACCACCGTGTCCGTGTACCTTTGACCAAGCCCAGCTAGACATCGGAAGGTTCACTCCTCATCCAGAGTGTGACATCGATATCTCGTCACCTAGCAACTGCATCCACAAACCCGGAGCGATGCACTGCGTACGAGCCAACATGCCAAGGTAATCATTACATAATTATATGTAGTTTAATCCTAAGCATGTTCCTGTTATCCTGTACATTCCAAGCCCCCTGTGTCAAACTTTATTGTATCCAGTGCACAGCGAGAATGTATTATTTGTTTACCTATTTGTACTATTTTTGTTTAAAGAAACTGAAATATCGGCGGAACACAATATAACGTATAATCAGAGGTATGTCTTGTTTAGGCCTAGACAGGGTAGCATTGTCAGTTTAAATACAATGGCCGAAATGATCCTAAGAGCTTATTATACTCCAAGATATCTCAACCATTCCAACGTTTTATTTTATTTTAGCAAAAAAATGGGTGGACAGGCATGCTGCTATGATAGTAAGGGGACGATCATCAATGTCTTTGATTTACCAGGAGGGGGATATAGTCATCGGCGCCACCACGGGGGCGTCCCACCCTATGAGAAAAATGGGAAGGTGATATGATCTTTCTAATCAGAATATTTAGTATTGGGCAGCTTGAAGCTGATGTCGCTCTGCCTCTTTCTCAATGGAATACTGACAAAGAAGAACGAGAGATAATGAGAGAAAGATTGAGGGGGAGGGAAAGGAATGGAATTCATTGACTGTCAGGGGGGGGGGGGGTAATATCCTTATCCAAAGCATATTAAATTGTCGTGGATGACTTTAAATGGAAACCCCTTTACCTCTTTCTTAGTGAAAGATAGATAGAAGAAAAAGAGATAGGAAGACAGAAAGAGAGGAAAGGGAGAGAGAAAGAGAGAGAGAGAGAGAGATAAATTAAATGGGGGAGGAATGAAGATGGAGAGGGATTTCAAGGAAGATAGAGGGAGACAGATTAAGAAAGAAAAACTATATCGCTCATTAACATAGCGGTTTGCTGTACATTATGGGCGTGTTCATGCTTCACTTTTTCTGGCCAGAATCAGGCATCTGTTACGCGTTTAGTTTAAAACACGGTTGCGTCTTAAAGCTCACTTTTGTTGAATCACCGAAAAACGGCGATCAAGATCGCCGATCGTAAACTCACAAAAAGATGCGTTTACAATTTGTAAACGCGTTTAAATGGGGTCAACGCACTGACCTCTAGTGGGTCTACGTAGCATGCACAGTGAAGGTTTGCGAATCCAGCTGGAAGACCAATTAGGGCCACACAGGGAGAATTGCCTTGAGGAGCCAGAGAAGTTAGCATGAACAGTACACCGTGGAACTGCGATCACGATGAGCGTTAACGATGAGCGTTTCAGATCGCTCATTCTACCTTCAAAATCAAGCATGAACGCGCCCTATGATGGCCATTGTTGATGACATTTCATACCTTTTATAAACAAGATGATCTCACCCTATGACATTATTGAGCGCCCCCATACATTTTAAATATTGTTTTAAATATTTATATATAAACCTGACTTCAACTACTCAGGTACCGTATCTGTCGCACTACCTTACCGACATGTTGCCGTGGACATACTGCTGTCGCTTCGGTGAACATGATGATCCCGAGTGCAAAAACTTTGCAAGACAACGACCGTCTCAAGTTTGTGATAACTACAATCCACCACCACCAGGTATTCCGTTTACTTGTGTTATACCGGTTATCCAACCCACGACCTTCGTATTTCCCAACAAGTGTTAAAACCACTCGACTATTACACCTCTACAAGTACGGATAAATTGGCCCTTCAAAGATGGGTAATGCTACGGTCACAAAGGTTCGTACGAACGATAATTTCGTACGAATCTCCCTGTTTTTCCATTGTCTTCCCGAATTTCCATTGTCTGAAAATCGTTCGTACGGCGTTCGTAGTAGTTCGTAATGGCATTTTAATATGACCGAGGCTTTACATGATCACCACGACGCTTAATTTCCGCGTGCAGTCGTGGCAGTTAGCCGGTCTTTCGGTCTCGTAGACAATTGGTCCTATGGACTACTTGAATAGGTGTGCGAATACGAGTTGGGGACCATGTCATAAAGCTTGTCTTAAGTTAGATATCTCTATAAATATAAACACATTCTCAACTATTTTCAAAAAATCAACTCAATGAACAAGGGCAATTTCAATACGGTTTTGTATGTCCCATAGAAATCGTGTTCAGCTTACGTAATACGCTATTGTCATGTTCGCACATTTCCAAAGATGACGTTACTATGTTTGGAGAAAAAAATAAAGTGTCAACCACTATCAATAGAAACCGCACTGTTGTTCTTAGTTTAATAATGAATACATTCATGTTTTTCATTTCCCCTGCATCCAGTTTCCTTCATTTGTAATCACTACACTTTCTCCTTTGTTTCCACACTAAACAGCACAGGGAAATGGCGACCCACATATTGCCACTCTTGATTCGACCATGTACACATTCAATGGACATGGTGAATTCACGATGATGAACGCACTGAATGGTACTTTCATCTTACAAGCAAGAACAACACCTCTTAGTGGTAAATTATATCTTCATCTATCTCTTTTTCTCACTGGTTAGGCCTTTAATCATGTTTATTAATGTATATTTCTTTTGTCGATATTAGGCCGATATTTTCCCCTTATTAAACGTAAATGCAAGGTTATTCAGAATCGTCATACCAAGACCCTAAAAGGCTATTATGATGGCAATGTTAATGGTATTGGTCATGGTAGTTATTATTTTCAAAGCCAATTGGCAGAATCGCATGATTTTACAGATCATTATACAACTAATCAATCATTCTTACATAATAAAATAAAAGGATACATTATTGGATTTACCGAAGGAAATTTATGAATATCAAGCTTCAGTCAAATGTGTTCTTATTTCATGTTTACACTCCGTCAACTTTAAGTGCCATGATATTGACGAAGGTTAATTGTTAGAGGAAAAGGAGTCGCTATTTTTATGTCTTACACCATGTGTCACATCTCTCTCTTTTCTTTTAGGAATCCCCGCAGCCACAGTATTTGTTGCCATGGCGGCACGTTATGGTGACAGTGACGTAATCCATGTTCAAACCAATGAACGCAGGGTTCTTGATGCATATGTCCGACTAGCCGAGGATGAACAGAACTTCACCAGGATTGACTTTGATCAAGCTTCTCGATGGGCTTTTACAGGTTTTGTCTGCTATTTCAGTTTACTTCCTTGAATTTAATCATGCCTACCCATGAACATATGATAAACAAATTCAATTGAAAATGAGTAACATGCTATCTACATTACAAAGAAGTTATCAACTTCTCCCCTTTAAAGTTTTACGGTAAACACCTTTTCGCAAACGCTGAGAAGACGTATACGCGATTGCTCTTAGGGTTGAGGTTGGGTTTAGAATTATAATTCGATTCAGGTATAGTGTTGCGTCGAGGGTTGTAGTTAGGAATTCGGTTAGTCATGTTAACTAGCATAATAATTTAGCCGCGGTGCAATCAGTGTGAGACTGTGTGGTAAAACTCTACATTACGCATAACGTTCAGAACCTGATTCTGAAAATATCAAATTTGAAATTCAACTTTAATAGTTCTTCCACATTCACCTGTTTACCATTCATTGTTTTCTCAGGTGTCTCTGTAACCGGTCGCAACATTACCTCAGGTGGAATTCTTATAGCTTTCGACGGCGGGGTAGGACTGACGTTGAAAGCCTCAGAGGGGGCCTTGAGCATTCTTCTTGTAGCTCCAGACTCCTTCCAGGGTCAAACGAAAGGCCTGATGGGAACGTGGAATGGTGATGCTAGTGATGACTTTCTCACTCCGCAAGGAACTTTCCTCTCCCCTGGTTTGACTACAGAGCAGCTGCACGACCAGTTCGGGCTACAGTGTAAGATCCTATAACCACATTTTTCGTTAACATTTTCATCTTCATCGCCCAAAATTTTTGTTGAAAAACAGAGTACAAGTTATATAAAATTACATTAGTTCATTATATATGTGTGTCTAAGGAAGTTGGATGTTTGTTTGATATACTTTCGGGTACTTTTTCCATTGACTTGATACAGGGGAGATCGATGCCGCAGAATCTTTGTTCTTCTACGAACTGGGCAACGACCACGAATCTCTTACCGACCGCGATTACCGTCCCATCTTTGAGCCGGTCACAAACCCTTTCCTAGACCAAACCCTGGTCGAACAGGTCTGCGGTACGAATCAGTTTTGTATCTTCGATTACCAGACAACAGGATCGCAAAGTTTCGCCGAGAATTCCGTGGAGGAATTCGAACAGTTGGAAGAGGCCGTTGACAACAGGGCTTCATTTGGTAGGATCTTTCATTCTGTTAGTTGTTTGGCTTAGTGATTAGATTTTTTTTTTAACGGCCAATTTTATAACATGATCGCAACTATACTAAAGAAAAATCAAACTAATTAAATCACGTGATGAAATGTGCGACCAATAAGATTCTTATGAGATGCACGAAGGCTCGAGTGGATTGTGTATTAAATACGCTAATCAAACCTGTGAAGGTAACTTCGGCTTTCACCAAGATCTTATTCTTATTGCTCACTTTGTATTCACTTTGTGTACGATTTCACTTTCACATGGCGCTTTAAAGATTACGCCAGTAACTGGTGCTGCTTTACGTCAGAAAATGTGCAACGGTCTTAAAGGAAACAGAATCGAGGCATAAACTTCAATTATTCTCAAAATCAACATCGCCACATTGAAGATATCCCTACAATCATCTTAGAGGTGACGTGGTCTAGTGGATACAGCACTGGAGTGTATATTACATGATTTGACTCCCGCTTTGGCACTATTGTCCTTGGGCATGACATTAATACACACATTCAAATTGCTACCCACCGCCTATACGTGTTAAATGGGTAGCCGGTAGGATGCGAAGGTTAATGAGTTTGGATTGGCATGTGTGCGCTTGTAAAATGGCGCCTGGCCGGAACACTTCCCCAGGGAGTTAAACTTGTGCACGGGCAGATTAGCAATTGAATCCAATGACTTGGGTTATAATAATTCCAATGTAAAGTACTTAAAAACGTCTTGTAAAGCAATTTATAAATGTGACATTTATCATTAACAATCAGTCTCTACGATTTGTTTTTATCCTCGTTTCTTTCAGTGAGCTGCCCAACTCTTTCCGCCCCTGCTAATGGAAGTGCCATCGTGACGACCTACATAGCAGGAGGCGTGGCCAGGTTCGTATGTGACCGCGGGTTTGAGCTGAGTCACGAGGTCAACCTTACCTGCCAATCAAATGGGACATGGAGCGATGGCGATATCCCGACATGCATTGCGGTGTTCGTGCAGACAACGACCGCGGCATTTGTTTCCACCGATGCAGCTACGTCAAGGGTAACCACTGAAGATGTAAGATCATCAGCATCTTCATCCTTACGTTCGACTGAATCACAGACTGCTTCGGCAGGAAGTTCAGCTGGACCAACCACTCCTCTTATCAAACCCAGGACTACTCCACCTATCACTGATACAATGACCACACAACCGCGGGGAGAGACGGGATCCACGGAAGGATTTTATACCGAAGATCTAAAGACATCTCCACAGTTGACGAGCACGACACTCCAACAGAAGGGTGATGATGGTAGGTTACTGGGTCTCCTCGTTGTTGGTGGATTTTGTTTGTTGTGTTTGTTTGTTGTTTGGTGTTTCCTGTTCGTGATATTTTGTTTCTTTATTTGCCTTTTGTTTGTGTGTTTGTGTTTTTTTTTCCTAGAGGAGATCCTCACTATGATTTTTTTGGGGGTATTATTTTGTTTGCCGTTTATTATTGTACCCCTCCCCCTCCAACAGAAAATCTAGTTCAACCGTGAATAAAGCTACGTTTATGACCAAAAAGTGTTGAACTTCGTTCGAAATGGAAAGAAATTATGAAATCAAACAAAGATTGGCAAAATGTCTCCGCCGGAACTGGTTCCTTTTCCTTGCTCTGAACGTCAACGCTTCAGCAACTACTAGTTTGCTGATCATAATGTTATCCCGATACATGGACCAGTGCTCACCATTATGTTAGATTTTAGAGTAATATTTCTGTTCAAGCGTGGGTTTTAAACAAGTTTAAGATGAACTTTTTCTCTTTCACTGCAGGTCTTCCCACCTGGTCGATCGTCGTGATATCGATCGGATCGGTTGCGTTGATTGCTCTCATGGGGCTTATCATAGGCCATCTATGTCACCAGAAGAGGTATTACTTTCTCAACATTTCTTAACATTCTTCTTCTGAATTGTCTTCTTTTACACCGTGTCACACTCCTAATAATCCGGTGGGGATAAAAACTTCTCACGAACTTTCCCAAATCAGTGTGTTTTTCATCATGTTCATAATCCCACTTTTTAAGCTCTCACTCCAGGGCCTTCGCCTATTTGTATGTGATCGGTATGTACAATATGTCTCATTAAATCCAACCTTAATAGCTTATTACTCCAATAGAAAGTTAAAAAAGGACATAAAATCTATTTTTTTTTTACTGAATAAACACTATACCTAGTATATGGATTTGAAATTTGCTGAATTAGTATTATATTGTTACGTCGTGCCTGTCAAGTATCCCATTTGTTCCGACACAAACAAAACCTAATAAACTGTCTTTTTTTTTGTTCAGAAATATGACTCAGGAGATTCGTATCTTTATAGAGGACCAGTAATAGTATGCTACCCAGAATTCCCTTTTTTAGTAATGCCCCCAATGGAGAAATCGCTTAGGAGACAAAAAAGAAATTATTTAGATAATTATTTGTACACGACAAACATGACAAACAGGAGAGTTGTCCGTGCAAACGTAACAATTAATCCACTGCCCAAACAGCAAATTAGAGATTCTCATAGATTTAGCGATCTCCTATTTCAAACATTTCGCCATTCTGTTTGTCTTATATTTCTGCTTTCATTCAAGTGAACGCATTGCAATGGTTCGATTGCCCTTTAACATTCATCTTCTACTTTTTTTTGTCTTCTGAATTGATAGTGTGACACCTACAAAAAGCGAGGAGTTAGCTCATCAAAATCCTACGTTCGTTCAGTAAGTATTTAAAATGTAATATTCATGTGTATTCATAAATGTTATGGTAATTCTCATATCATAATGCCTGCCTTTATAAAGTTTTGTAAGATATCTACGTCATCATACTGATGTATTATTGCTATTGGCAGGGGCAACGTAATTAACACGAAGTTTGAATCAGGAATAATATACAAATAATACATAGCAGTGAGGGCATTAGTACGAATTATTATTTGTGTCCAAGAAAATGATGAGGTACCCAGTGTGGGTAATTTTACTAATGCCCGAACAAAATGATGTGCATTATTTGTTTTATAAAATTATGACGTGGATCCTTGTTATTTGATCAATCGCCCTCATCTCAAACTCAAAGGCCCGAATTAACAAAGGAGGTTTAAATCTAACCCATGGTTTAAATCCTCATTTACACAACCCATGGTTTAAGATATTCGCAAATTGAGGCGTACCTTGCCTTGCGCGCGTCTTATATTGGACCTCTGACTTGTGTCGCGCTCGATGTGTTAATGACCGGTCATTACCCAAATCACGCGTTAGACAAAATAAATGCCTGGTCACGTGTACGCTTTCAACCAATCATTTGATTAGGATTCACGTCATCATCTTATAATGACTAATAATGATAATATTGAGTATGTGTTAACATTATTGACCTCTGCACTTAGCAGTCTAGCAAATAGTAGCAATGCCCGTCAACATCTACTAGATCTTGTGCCCGATAATGCAATATGCGATATATACTCCTTGGGTCCTATACCAACTAAAACAGAATGGGAACCTCTGTGTTGAGTTGCTTATCACTTATGGCAATATCTTAAGAATATTGAGTATGTTTCAGATTGTTTTATTTTAGTGGAAAATGATATAAAGTGACGTAGCGCTCTCTCCCTATCTCCTTCTTCCCGTCCGTCCCCCTCTCTCTCTCTCTCTCTTTTTTCTCATTCTCCCTCTCTCACGCTCTACCCTTCCTCCTCATTGTACTTTATCTCCATCTTCCTCAATGTTTAAAAATAAAAACTTATTCTCCTCTCTTTCTCTCTCTCTTTGTGTTTACAGGGTTGAGTCGGGGTAATCATCAAATCAACAAGTCTCTCAGTCCTTTCTGGAATTTGAAATATACCTGCAAATGAATACAAATTAACACTAAGAAGTAGATAATTTTCCTCCTTCCGTCCTGTGAAACCTTATTTTTGTCTATGGTGTAACATTGCTTTTATATCCGTCCATTGATGTCTTTAAACAAAATTATACTAGCGATTAACATGGTGAATATTGAAAAATGTATTTTTAACAGGCATATTACTTTCGCTTTGTCCGAAGAGGTAACTTGTAAATTTAAGGAACAACACAACATCCAGAGAGTGTAAAAAAGCGTTTTACTTGTATCATTTGAAAGAATTGTTGATATCTAATTACATCGTTTCTGATTGTCGTCTCACGGCTACACGTTAACAAAAAAGCTCCTTGTTGAAATTTGTTCCGTTTCTAATAATCATGCAAACGAATAATTTTGTTCCGTTTCGTACAATCATGCAAACGTACAGGGAAAATGTGTCTAGTGATTTTTTTGGTGAATATGTGCATAATTTTGGTCTATAAAGCAGAGATGGGACAACTTAAAGGCAAAGACCAGAGTACGACAGTAAATAATCTGTTGATGATTATATAGACAAAAATATGATGATTGGTTTATGTACCTATATATATGATCGGGCAAAATAGTGACCTTCTCGTAGTAAGCGAGTTCGTAATTAGGATTTGCGCATGGGCAGATAACAGTCATTTGGACCCAAATTGTCGAAGACGAATACTCGTATCGTGCTCATGAAAGTTATGTAATCAGTATTCATTTATGTACCGACAGTACATTTATCTGATACGGCACAGGTGGAAGTATTCTTCTCAATAGGCAAACAAAAGGTTTTCATGAAGCACCTCCATTTTCTTTGGCAATGATTATTCTAAAATGCACAGATGGGAAGTATCCATCTTGTCTATGATCTGTGGATATTTTGGGGTCATGCGGTCCAGAGCTATTTACGAACTCGCTTATTTTGCTCTTGTGTAATATGCATTAATGTGAATTTTGTATGACTATTCTGCAAAATAGTGACATGGATTTCAACCACCTTGTGATAAATTCGACCAGCTGCGATGTTTGCTTAATGAATAAATGCTGTTGTCTTATGGATATGTCACCGGACTGTGGATTATATGGTTCGCAGCTCGAGTCGCCGCGGCACTAATGTCCTTATGCGAGATATTAATCTATATTTGCCGCTCTCCACCAAGGTGAGGTAAACGGGTACCTGGCAGGAATTAATACTTTGAAATGCTAAAGCGCCATAATGGCAGTCATGCAAAAGCCGGGGTAATATTTGCGTAGCGACAGGAGTTTAAAGCCTGACAGACATGAACTCTATAATTGTTATTATCAATATTTGTATCAATTATATTTATATAATTATAGTAATACAAAACAATGTGACGCATGAAATGGGGGCATTAAAGGATATTTTATTCAAGAAATCAAAACAATGAGCGTTCCAATTTATTCGTTTTCAGTATGCTTAGGGTTGTTAAGAAATGTACAGGTCCTTGAGACGAAGAGACAGATGAGAGGACACTTGTTTGTTTTCATAACATATTTTATCAATGGCAAATGCCAGAGATCTATTACTAGGTATAGCACACCGAAATAATTACAACAAACACATGTTATTTGGTTGCAAATGATCAAGCTTTATGAAAGCTTCAAAAAACAAAAAAACAGAATTGAAATCATTCAATGTGTTGTGATTTTATACAATTTTTTGGATATCGCAAAATTACCGAAAAACCTGCCAGAAATTGTCAAATTGGCAAAAATTGCAAAATTCGACAAAGTTGACAACTTAATTCATCACTTTCTTGGACACAAATAATAAATTAAATTATCAGACACTAAAACATCATCTTTGTGGTAAAAAATACAAAAAAGAAAATTCATATACCTATTACCGTTTTGAAAACAGAAGGCCAACAAAATAAGTAATTTTTGCCATTTTTGCGAATCAGCAGATATGAACAAGTTGTGAAAATCACTAAGTCCGCCTAATTAATATGCGCATATGTAATCAAATAAAAACC
>JAVYIG010012926.1:0-50425 GCA_035222895.1 Strongylocentrotus droebachiensis | reverse complement strand
TCAGGGTAAGGGTGAAGTGCTTGCAACCTCTCCCCTTTAGAGAGTATAATAGCATTGATAGTTTAGACTCTCTTTAAAGCATGCACTCAACTCAAAAGTCTACCAAACAATACAAAGCGTGAATGACTACGCCAAATGAGAACTCATAAATTGGACTCAGTACGAACTCAGTTGAAAACAAAGTATTATTCTTATGCAGTTATTTATGTGCCAATTAACCTTTCATCGAAACAGGAAAAGGGAGATGTTATGTATTGGCATCTCATAGCCAAGGATTGTAACACTTGGCATTCCATACAAATAATAAAGCATGCTATACACATGACCTAAAAGTATCACTTGTGTCTGACCGAATATGTTACAGGATACGCGCACGTCAGAGAGGTACGCAGTCTGCATATAACCAACAATGCACGCCCGTGCAATATAACTTCTATTGAATATCATGTGACCAACAATCCTCCTATCAAATGACAAGGATCCACGTAGGTGTTGTATAAAACATTCTTTGGACCGCCGAAGGGAGTTATATGTGTGGAAACGGGGTAAGGCGCTTAATTGACTGGAGATACGAAGGTCGAGGGTTCCAACCTGACACGGCACTGATATCCTTTGGCAAGATATTAACCTGCTCTTGCTACTCTCCACCCAGTTGTTAAATGGGTACCCGGTAGGATGCGACCGCCATTGTTGGTCAAACAGTTTTTGAGCGTCAAGTAACGCCTGGCTGGAATGCTCCCCAGGGAGGTAAAGATTGTGCGGGCAAGCACTGAATCCAATGACCGGGGTAATACAGTGAAGTGTATTTGTAAAGCGCTTAGAGCCAGAATGGATTAGACCACACAGCGAGGTCACTGACAGGTGGCTATATATCTCATTAACTAAGCTCTTAACTAACATAAGAAAAAGAGGATCATGGGGGACCAACAGGCACCGATTGGGGAAGTTTTCTATATAGAGGGAGCAAGTAGCTACAAGTAGGACAGTGGGGCTTTAAGCGCTATATACAAAGGTTTGGTATGGGGTCATGAATTTGGTTCAAATGAAGCATATGCGATCCTATAATATTCAGTGATCGTTGTCGCGGTTGAAATCGAGTCTAAAGTTATGAAATTGTAAATAATACACTCTTTTTGTTGTATAGCTCCCTCTCAAGATCAAGATATTAATTAAGCTATAAAACAATGTTTCTTGACTAAAATCGACCAATTTGCTATTCTCGTTTGGAAGTTATATATCACATCTACATATTCTGAGATTTTCATGGTCGCAGCTACCATTGTACGGCCGTAGGCGCTATTTGAAATTTATCAAAATTTACCGGGAGCACCGGTAAATTTTTAAATTCAATTTATCTCGAAAGCAGAAGTGTTTTAGAGGTTAATTTTCCTAGTGCTTATAATACATCCACAGGGGCATCCAAATATATCCAAATTGTAAAGGAGCACTATCCACCCAATTTTCAAAATTTCCCAAAACTTTGTATTACTTTTAATAGTATTATTATTATTATTATTTAGTTTATTTATTTATTTTATTTTATTTTTTATATATTTTTTTTGGGGGGGAGGCCCTCGAAAATTTGATAAATCGCAGCCCCCCCCCCCCCCAACTGATCAGTTTCAATTTAATTAAATTGCGCTTTTTAATATACACAAGACTATATCATTGTTATAACTTCCGGAGTCTATGACCTACAAGCATTGCTTTCTCTTTAGGCTCCATCATATTTCTTCCTTTATACAACTTAGTCTTATGTATTATTCTTTTTGTTGTATAAACGCATCCTAAAATGAGTACAAAATGTAACATGCCAAATGTAATGATGTATATACAACGTGTGGAGTATGAAAATAAACTGAAACTGAAACTGAACTGAAACTGAACTAAAAAAAAAAAGAAGGTAACATTAACGTGTTTTTACACATTTTTTCCACCCCCTGGATCCGCCACTGTGGAGGTGTACAATGTTCTTGTAGATAAGTCAACTAGCTGTATATCACAAGGCGCTGGGTTCGATTCGAATAAATGCCACTGCATTATAGCATCATTTGGAAAGACATGTGCGTGATTATGAAAATTGTTCAACACTTATGTCTAGTAAGTTGGTACCTAAGATCAGTTTCTTGAATCAGCGATACTGCTTGTCTCACCTCCCTGCTTGGATGCATTAAAACAGCGGCCCGGTTATTGCTATATAAAGCCGGGATTATATACAAAGTCATTGAAAAGCGCATGTGTTGTGTACTGTTTTATTATTATTATTATTACAATTATTATGATGATGATGATAATGATCATCTTACCAATGTCAGAAAATCAAATAAAATGTGATAAAATTAAAATCTGCATTAAACAAAAACAAAATATTTTTAATAATTTTGTAATACTTTTAAAAAACCTTACCTATTGCATGTCTCTCAGGTAAGTCATAGGAAGGTTGAACATCCGTAGTGTTATTGTCACTACTGAACGCCATCGGTCTTAAAAGTAAGCAGAGCACCAGTATTCCATACATTCCTATATCTATATCGAACTTCGTATTGCCAGCTGTTTACCGTGTAGAAAACAAAGTTATTGGTTTGACCAGGGAGTTGGGATGGAAGTGTCCAAAACATGGATCCGTTATTTCACTCTGGTGTGTCAGATTAGAGCTAAACCATACTTAAAACAACATATAAATGACGATGCAGAAAGCTGCCACCGCTGTTTCTAAAACACCACGTGATGTACAAAAATCACTTTCTTCATAATGCTTTCATCGACTTATCTATTTCTGAACCACAATTCCTTTTTGCAGCTCACTGTGATAGATCAAATCACTTTGTCAATTACTCTGACAAAAAGAAGCCTCCTTAATAAGGCGAAAACCACAACTAGCCCGCGTATTCGCTTCCGTATAAACTCATGTTGCCTTCTACATTTATTTACTTTTGTTTTTATCCACCCCCCTCCCCCTTGACCATTACATTTCAAACTATTTTAGGACATTACCGGTAATTTATATTTGTATTACTTTAATTTCTATACCCGTTTTCATTTATACTTGCAATTTTTGCAATTTTGCATCCACCCTTATCTACCTTTTAAAATAATAAACCTTGATTTGCCTCTGCCGGTCCTGGCTGTTATCGACGAGTAGAATACGTACTTATGATTCAATATAGAATAGCTTCTAAAGAAAGTACTTGTACTTTTGTTACAAATGTCGAATTCACTACTTTCTCTTTCGAATTGTCGTGATTAGTTGGGATATCTGGCCATTTTAAAGTTAATCTTGAGCTCTGGTATATACAGTGGCGGATCCAGGGGGGGGGGGGGGGGAGGCCCGGGGGCCCCCTCTCCTGGGGGAAAAAACAGGTAAAGACGCGTTAATTTTACATTTTTGGGGGAGATGGGCCCCCTTCCCTGGCGCTCAAGGAGGGGGGGGGGGTGCGATTTTTTCAAATTTTCTAGAGCCAAAAAAAAAAAAAAAAAAAAATAAGTGCTCACTACCCCCTGAGTATGTATGTCTAGAGAACATGGCTATGATTCACTATGGATTGTTTATCCTGCATATTGATTGTTTGAACCAGTAAAATAGAAACAACCTCACAAAAACTTGCCGGAAATCATATTCAATACAAAACAGCAACTCTCATTTGCAAATAGTGACCTGTGTTAAATACATGATGTCGGGCACATGTCAATTACACTGTCGCTCATAAAGTTGGATTTTTTTTTTGTTTACCCCAATTTATGGAATTATTTTGACAATGATTTATTCCTAATAGATCTAGAAAATAGTATACATTCTCATATTTTATTAAATAATACTTACCAGTATTTGTTTTGCGTGACTGCTAAAGCATGTGTATGCTTCTATGCTTATCAACTAGGGGACCTACGCCCTTAAGTCATAAATGACAGTAATGAGGATTAATGCCCCACAAAAAGGCACATAGCACATTGACACGGTTTTGATCCTGGGACCTCACAGTTACGAGGCCATTGCTTTGCCACTGAACCATGACTGTACGCAGCGGGGGCTAGGGTAGGCTAGGGGGCAGTTCCCACAAATAACAAAAGAAAAAGAAAATGCAATTATCAATAATTCATTGCATTTTACACCGGTCCCCAACATAAACAAATCCTCTGTACAGTGTATGTGGAATCTGTTACATTCAGTGCAAGTTTTGTTTTCTATAATTACCAGAACTCAGCCTTATCTTTAAACCTTCTGTGTGAATGAGATGCAAGAGATGATAATTATTTGGTGAACAAAATGAATATCAGACCAATAAATGAAATGAGAAATAAACTAAAGAAACAAGATATTGCCATAGTGTGTGTCTAGAAATTGACGGCAGTGGCATCGAAGGAAGAGGGGGTCTTACTAGAGAGGATGAAATATGAAGTATCATGCAACCGATGAGAGGAGACATAGGCGGTAGGAGTCCTACCCATTTCCTTGTCCGTTTCGATTCGTCTCCATTTCTAACCAAGACAATTGTTATTCTACTTCTATGCCAGTACTTGAGAGGACCCTCACCCCCTCTCTCTCTCTCCCCCCTTTTCCATTTCTAACAAACAAAATTGTAATTCTATTCATATGTCAGTATTTTAGAGGATCTCCCCCTCTCTCTCTCTCAATCTCTTGCATTGCAATCTTTCTTTGCAGCACTTCCTGGGTGTATACTTTCGATCCCACTCTCTCTCTCTCATCTGCCACTCTATAATTCATGTTTTCTCCTTTTCATCTTTCCTCTCTCCCTCTATCCTTCATCTTACCCTCTCTCATCTTACTCTCTATCTATGAATCTGGAGTTCCCATACAACAAGCAGTGGAAAAAAAATCAAACATACATACAGTGTATTTACATTTTTTAATATTATGTTTAAAACGAAGTATCTATGTACAATACATACAAAACCTTCTCATCAACAAAGAGTGAGTGTTCATTATGATACATTATTAATAAACATGGAGATTTGGCAAAAGGAATACTTAAATGTTGAGCATCAGACTCTAACAATATACTAATAATCTACAAACAAAGGACAATTGTGTAAGTCTATATATCAGGAGAATTTGATAAAGTTCAGGCATGCAGAGTCACTTGGCTTACTATCTGAGGATAGAGCACCAGTGTTTAACGCTGTACCTTTTGTGATTTTATCTTTTTCTTGTGCATCAACAAATGAAGAGCTCAATTCCAAAAGGAGCTAAATCTATCTGTGTAACTTCAGAGAAAAAAGGATTTGTTTACAAGATTTGGTACAGGCGTTTATGGAAAAGTGATATTAGAAGGTGCATTTTTTTCATAATTGCTCCCAAAATGTAGGTAAATACTTGTTGAAAGACGGGTACAATGTTCTGATATCAATAACTCAATTTTCATCAAAAGTGGTTTTAGCTCCTTTTGGAATTAAATTCTTCAGATCCCTTTGGAGCCAGAATGGCATCAACTTAAGTACTTAAACACAGTGTTAACACCCTACTGGCTAGACTCTGAACAGATGAAATGCCCTATGCCAACTGAATACAAGTCATTCTATAAAGATAGGCAACACATTATTTTTTCCATTGATACCCCTTGCATAAAAATGACTTCCTGTATTGAAATTGGTTTCAGTTAAGATATCTTAACTAATCTTTTCATCTACGCTTATTTTTTTCATGAAAATTCTGTTCTAAACATGGAAAATGACAATAAAATACTGCAAGTCTAAATTAAATTTAAAAAAGAAAAAGTTGAATTGTACCAGCCTAATTTCCTTCTTCATATCAACCCTAGAATATGAGTTATTTTGCCTTTAGATGACCTTTTCAATTTTGCAACCTAAAAGCTGCCAGATAGTGAAAAGAAAAAGACCTTGTATTATTATTCAAAATTCTTTTTTTTTAGGCCAAATGACGTATGAGAGCACTTCATCTGTGACTAGATTCCCAATAACTCCGGCATCTACATTGTAATTTGATTAGCAGGTCTCAGTTTGCCTCTCAAAAATTTCCCTTTGGTTTGTAAGGCCTCGTTCCAATCGAGGAGGCAAAGAAAATGCAGCAGTATTTTTCTGACGTAAAGTGTTATATGCCTCACATTTCTGTATCTTATAAGTTATAACACAGAGCTCAGTGAAAGTGCACAAGACCTTTGTTGCGCACAGTTGGCATTCATTTATACATTTTTTTTTAATGCAACTTTATTGGCAGCGGTTTTCCACGTCCTATCTCAACTAGCCTTTAATAATGCACAAGGTTCAACTCTTTACTGGCCTTGCTCAACCAAGAATCAATCCACGGACTGCTCCAAATGACTTTTGTCACACGTACGGTGTATGTGTAATACATGTATATCCTCCAAATAAGGCCTCTTGGGTTTCAATCCAGAGCGAATTAAGAGTTAAAAGTATAATGGTCCCATTAAGTCACTTCTTTGCTGTGAACATTCCGGATAAGAGCCTGTGTAATGGCAAGATGATATCTCAACCTTGAAGGCCACCATGGAATTGCTTTACGAAGGTGGAGTCACAAGTTCTTGGAAGATTTTCTGTATAAGAACAAGAGTTAATAACTCTATGTTTAGTGAGAAATCTTGTCTATGTGCACAAGTCAAGTATAATAGCCACAGTTCTGACCAAACAATGAATAGGCTACTAATAGCTGTGAAAAAACAATACTCTAATAAGTTTAATATAAAAATTAATGTTCACTTCAGAAGTCTCTCAACTTGACTAGATAAATGAGTTGTTAGGAATTAGATTTGATTGGGTAAATATTGCAGGAGGTGCTAATTTCAGTATTGATATTTTAGTGCGTTGGGGAAAAATGGGAGAGTTGTCCGCCACTACAGTGACAGATTCTGCCATTTTTAAATTCCCTTATGGATAGAGAACTTTCGAAAAATTCATAACTTTTTTATTGTTTGTCTGATTTCAGTCAAACGCTCACGATTGGGATTCTCTAAAGCCTCAGTCACACCTTTGAGTATTTGGCTTGCGTATTGCTGCGTATTTATGACAAGCAGTTTTAACATTTATTCCTATTTCTTGACATCAAGAATTACCATTGCTTTACAACAAAAACAGATTGTTGCTTTCTTTAAAGTGACTCGGTAACATTGCCTCAGATTCTGAAACAAAATACTAGATTTAGCTCATGCTGCAATCAGAATTATAAACCTTTAGGTCAGTCAGGAATCCCATGACTTTTACAAGCCGATTGCCTGTCTGATTATCAAGATATTTATGATTGGAAACCAAAATTTATTTTTTGTTTCCCTTGGGGAAAACGGGTGTTGTAAAACCGGTCACTCAAAGATTGTTTACTTTTTTAGGGGCACTTCATGATAATTTTGAAGTGCAATTTTTTTAGGGCTTCAATATTCCACCATATCACAAACACTGATAATAAGTAAGGCCATGCATCTCAGATTTAACATTGTTAAGCGATGCCTTGAATAGCGATTTTTCTGTTGAGGTTGGACTTTCCTTTACAGACTACTTACTGTGGATCAAACCCAGCGATGGTTACAGTTTCGACAGGCCCTCCTACCATCCTTGAACAGTCTATCTGCACAGTAGCCATGTAACTTGATTTCACATTGACTGCAAACCTGGCCCTGCACATACACAAACACACACAAAAATAAAGAAATATATTGTTTTATTATAGAAATAAAATAATTTAAAATACATGCATGTGGACAACAAGAGTGTATTGGTTGGAGTCATTAATATCGTGTGTTAATAATACTACTACTAATAAAACAGTGCTTATTAAAGAGCAATCCAACCCTTGTAATAAGTAGACTTATATGAAAGCAAAAGAATAACCAAAACAGAATGGCAGAAGTTTGAAATGAATTGTACCGTTAGCAAGGAAGTTATGAATGTTTGAAATATGATATCACTAAGTCTATGCGAATCTCAAATGGGTAGTTTGTTTAGTGGATTGTGACGTAGGATGTGGATAACTCTCCCATTAGCCTTGGGGCGCTACTCAAAATATATTATAGACATCATATTATCATAGGTCTTCTAAAAAGAATAGACCCTCCTAAGCAATGAATTTTGGAAAAATTAAAATTTAGTCATTTTATATGTTGGAACAGATGGGAAGTAGTCCAGCACTACATCACATTGATATTTCTGCTTCAGCCAATTTGAAGTGGCTACACGTATAGTGATTACAATTTACAAAAATTAATAACTTTCTCATATTTAGTCAGATTTCATTGAAACTTTCATCAGTTTGCTTCTTTGATTTTCTACTTTCATTTAGAGTAGTTGTCTATTTGGGTTGGATTTCCCTTGAAGCGCTTTCCACCTCTCTAACAACAAACCTACAGAAATTGCATCTGCATGTTTTTTTTTAGGTGGTAGGGTGTTGAGGATAGACAAATTTGTGTTAGTTATTATTGTTTCAAGGAAAACAGTAAACATTTACGTGGATTAGGTTATATAGAGGTAGAGGTGTCGTGGTCGAATGGTACGTCACAAGAATGTTGATCTCAAGGTCCGAGTCCCGCCGCGGCACTAATGTTCTTTGGCAAGGTATTGATCTACATTTGTCTCACTCAACCCAGGTGATGTAAATGGGTACCTGGCAGGAATTAGGAGGCGCGATAGCTCAGTTGGTAGAGCAGTGGGTTCGAAACCAAGGCGATGCCCTTTGGTAAGGTATTAATCCACATTACCAGGTCCCTCAGAGAGGACCTAAAGCCGTCGGCCGTCTGGTAACTTACTAACAAGCATATATGCTTGCTTAGCAGTCAGGTAAAATAACCACCACTAAAAAAATAATAATAATCTCCAGGTTTGGAAGCGCTTAGAGACTTGATTGTAATTCGCGTTATATGAAAGCTGAGTATTATTATATAATGACCTTTGACATTGTATGATGTGGTCAAACAGCCATCACTAGATTGCATAAGGGTACCTACCTTGATGACAATGTCCTTGCAGTTCCAACACTGGTCAGGTTGATAGGTTTGTCTGAGGTACCTCTCTAGCTCCATGATAGACCTACAAGTCATCCAAACATAGCCCTCATTCTGTGGAGAAATCATTGAAAGAAGTCATAATGAGCAAATATGTTTCTGTGTTAAAAGTTTCCTTCATAATAACTAGACATTGGTCGGTATATTCAAAAGACATGGTCAGTCTGATAGGTATGTTGTGGGGAACCTCTTTAGCTCCATGATAAACCTACCGGTCATCCAAACATAGCCCTCATTCTGTTGAGAAATTATTAAAAGATTTCATAATGAGCAAATATGTATTTGTGTTCAAAGGTTCCTTGATAATAACTGGACATTGGTCAATCTGATATTTAAAAGACACTGGTCAGTCCAATAGGTATGTAGCGGGGAACCTCTTTAGCTCCATGATAGACCTACAAGTCATCCAAACATAGCCCTCATTCTGTTGAGAAATTATTAAAAGACTTCACAATGAGCAATTTGTGTTAAAAGGTTCTTTGATATTGCTACTCTTCCCAGGTGTTAAATGAGTTCCCGGTAGTATGCGACCGTCATTGTTGGTCAAACAGTTTTTGAGCGTCAAGTAACGCCTGGCCGGAATGCTCCCCAGGGAGTGGAGATTGTGCACTAATTGTTTGCGGGCAAGCACTGAATCCAATGACCGGGGTAATAGTATATTTGTAAAGTGCTTAGAGACATTTGTATTAAGCCCTATATGAAAGCAGAATATTATATATTATTGTTATATTGAAAAGACATTGGTCAGTCTGATATTTTAAAGACACTGGTCAGTTTGATAGGTCTGTCTAAGACAAATCTGAATGATGGACCCACCTGTCATCCATAGGTAGTCCTTGTTATCTTAATACTTCTTTTAAACCAATCATAATACAATGGATGTCTCCATATTCAAGGGTACTTTGATATGTACAATATTTAACTAGGGGAGCTTTGCTGGAAATGTGAATTGGTCTAGCGATAGAATCACCTCTCTGTCATCTGAATCAGAGCTAAGTCAGTAGAAGAAGAAGAAGGAGGAGGAGAAGGAGGAAGAAGAGGAGGAGGAGGAGGAGGAAGAGGAGAGGAAGAAGAAGAAGAAGAAGAAGAAGAAGAAGAAGAAGAAGAAGAAGAAGAAGAAGAAGAAGAAGAAGAAGAGGAAGAGAAAGAGGAAGATATAGAGGAAGAAGAAGAAGAAGAAGAAGACGACAACAAAGAAAATGAAGAAGATGAAGAAGAAGGAAATAGAAGTAGAAGAAGAAAAAGAAGAAAAAAGAAGAAGAAGAAGAAGAAGAAGAAGAAGAAGAAGAAGAAGAAGAAGGAGAAAAAGGTGAAGAAGACGAAGACGATGAAGAAGACGATGATGAAGAAGAAGAAGCAGAAGAAGAAGAAGATTCAAGATGGAACATGTATGCAAACAAAATGAAAGAGAACAAATAAATATCTGGCTGGAAACCAACCTGTTTAAGCCATTGTTCCTTGACAAACTGATCGAGTGTCTCTTCAGCATCTTGTTTGGTCATCCTCTTCTCTAGACCTTCTGTGAGGTTCAGGATATCTGTAGAGGATGCCTTTCCGTCAGGTGTCCCCATTATTAGTCCAACCTGTACCGGAAAGACAAGCTTGCAATGGTTACTTTTTTTCTCTCTTTTTCCACTTTCTTACTTCTTTTAATTCATTTATTTTATCACTTTCATTCTTTTTATCCTCTGATAACGTCAGGCTTTTTAATAGAACTGATTGCTCTTTTGAGGTATTGGAAATTTTGCAGAAAAGGTTCACTTGAAAAAAGCTATGAAATTGTTACAACTCCAGAAATACATGTACTTGCACTACCGTGACAAATTTTACAATTTACATCAAACAAAAGAGGTCAAATGGATCTGAATTAAAATTGAATATCAATAGAACTGGAATATGCTATAGGCATGATATATTCTCCCCCTCCCCCCAAAAAAAACAAAATGTGTATACTTGATTATGTCTCGGTTTAATTGAAACTTTATTATAGAAAAGAGATTACCGTTTTCTTGAAGAGTTCAAGTTGTTGAGGTTGGTAGTCTAGTGTAAGCTTTCCCAAATCTGATTCCATTGTCTGCACCTACAAAAGAATTCACACACATGTGTTACCATGACGATGTACAAAACAGTTTTGTGTACAGTGAAGTCTAAATATTGTATGTAATTTATTATTCACATGAGCATGAATATTTGTTACTAAATACATGTATATGAATCAGATTAAATTCTTCCTGTTTTACATGTATGAGTACAAATCGTTGTCAGTACATATTTAGTTCTTCTTGTTTTACAAGTATGAGTACAACTCCTTGTCAGTACATATAGTTCATCTTGTTTAACAAATATGAGTTCAAATCCTTGCATATGAATCATTAATCATCCCATGGGGTCTAAAATGGATTAGAGGAAAACACCAAGTTGAGCAGCACCAGCTAACATCATGGTTAAATATAAACTTGAGTTCTGGTAAAAAAAAAAGAAAATGAATTCCCACAGAATCAAACGATACTTACACTGAATGTTCAAGATTACAAATAAATGTCATTTGTCAAACAATTTTGGTAGAAAATGTATACTGGATGAGTAATGTCTATGAGCACAGAAAGATAAGGAAATCAAGGTTAGTAGCCCCGACACCATTTGTGTAGTCCCATATACATCTTTCTAGGTACAGTGCTTGTTACTTTAACAAGGCTGGGCAAAATTTATTAAGATTTTGATGACTCCAGAACCTTGCAGTACAAACCAATACTTACATGCTACATGATCAACTTTTTCTCATCCATTCCACACCTTTTCTTTCACGATGCAATCGCATGACCAGAACTCAAGTTTATCTTTAACCGATTTGCTGAAACAATGTCATCCCCCAAAACCTGAATTAAAATTCCCTGATGTAAAAGTACATGTACATGTCCATGTAAATGGAAGAGTACTATTCATTCTACAGCTAGGGGTCTCACCAAGGCATACATCTGTTCTCCGGTATCTTCATCTGGTTTCTGTCTTATCTCCATGGAAACCTCCTTCAGCTTCGTGTTGATGACATTCCTGAACTCATTAAGAGATACATTGTCCGTCACTGACAAATGGTAAGGGGAGAAAAGAAAACCAGATAAATATATCAAGAAAATGATTAAAAGGGGTTGGAAAGCAGTCTCGCTCACTGTGTGTGTTGTCCAAAGATTTTAATGGTTTTTAACTCTGATGAGTTTAGTAATGCAATGATGTCAACAAAAATAATCTACTGGTACTTAACTTCCATATAATGTTTATGGGTTGAAGACATTAATTTGCAATTGCCACACTCCACCCAGGTGAGGTAAATGGATACTTGGCAGGAATTAATTTATTGAAATGCTAGAGCGCAATAATGGCAGGTTTGCTAATGTCAGGTTCATAAGAGTTGAGAGCCAGGAGTGACAAAACTAACAGAAGAAGAAAAAAAAGATGAATATTAAAAAAAAGAAGAAGAAGGGAAAACAGAAAAAGAAAAAGAAGAAGAATGAGATGAGGAGAGTGGGTAAAAGTGGATAGGTGTTGGATACTTACCTTCGCATCTTTCTTTAACAGTTTTATAAATATCTTTGAGTTTCCTCTCTCCTATGAGGCCTTTAGACATCAGAATCTGAATCATTAGTTTGTGTTCATCCCTCATCTTGCTTCTTAGATGTAATCCACCTGAAGATGTAAACAAGACAAGAAATATGTTTCAGGTACTGCAAAGTCCATGATTTTGAGTGACTTCATTCATTTCATTTCAACTTTATTTTGTTCATTTCCAACAAACTACAATACATAAAAAACAATGTAAAATGTATACAAAACATAATTACATTTGTATAAATGAATCTTAACAGTAATTTATAAATTTGAGGAAGACAAAAACTGAATCATAAATTTAACTGCATTTACATTTTGATTATATGCTGTCCCAAATATTACAGAGAATTAAAAAAAAAATACCCTAGGCCTTTAAAGTACCCCGTTTCTCAAAATCAATGACATTACATGCAGACGCAACTTTGACCGTCAACTAAGGAGATGTCTCTGATCTTCCCAAAATGTTTCACAAAGAGCTAATACTAGCTAGACGTCTCATGATATCAATTCTATTTGTAAGAAAAGGAGCCGAGACAAAGCCTTGGTTGCAGTTACAGCTCGTTTTTTTAATAGCAACTTTATTAAAACTGCAATTATCTTAATAAATTCAGAAATACAAAGTTTGAAAATAGCATCAGGGGACAAGAGATGCAAAACACTCAAAGTTTTGGTACACCCTGAATTGTAAGGCAATTTTTCACTTAATTGTGTATTTTCCATACAATGACCTTGTCTAGGCTTTAACTCTTAAGCTACCCCCATGCAATTCACCCAGTGCCACAGTGCTAATCCCTGTTGTGCTAGCCACTAATCTTCTGTGTGCCAAGTTAATTTAGGGTAGGTTCAATTAGCGTGTGTACTAGGGATGTTAGACTAAAAATTGAAGTCCATTAAATCATGACAATTTTGCACTGTATTTGGAGAACACAATTTATCATTCAATATGGAAAAAAAATGGAGTCAAAATATAAATCGATTCTCGAGATATTAATTTTTTAATATTTTTATTTAGGGGTATTTCCTGAAGTTTTTGCATAGGAATTTACAATGTAAGCATGGCACCGAGTGTAATTTAAGTACATAGTAAAGAGTACATACCTCAACATTGCAAGCATTGTTTGATGTGCCATATCTCAAAAAGTATATCTTGTTTCTCATTGAAATTGAGAACTTTTCTTCATTATATTCTTTTATTCACATTTTTAAGAGAAACCTTGAAATTAAATATATTGTTGCCATGGAAACAGAACAAAGAAAATAAAAGAAAATATTTAAAAAGTAATATAGACCTCTACCGGTATTTACTTTCCAGATCAAATTGCTACTCAAAACACTTTGCATTCCAAGATAATAACAGGGACATCTTTCCACAACATTTTAAAAATTAAAATATAAGGTTGCCATGGCAACAAACAAAGAAAAACAAAGGAAAAACAAAGATTTAAAAAAAAAAAAAAAAAAAATTCAGGAAAAATGTTTCCTGATAAAATTTGAGGATCGATTTGAGGACCTGGAGGATCAATGATTTTCAAGTAAAGATTTTCAAATAATCAGCGATACAAATATAAGATGATATTTCAATGTAAACTTGGATTAAAATTCTGGCAGTCATGGTGGAAAAATATATATCAATTCCAAGTACATTTAAAATTGCTTTTTGATAAAGGAAAACAAATATGGTAAATGTCCAGAAAACCTCTTGTAATGTTACAAATGTATCCGGAGAATAACACCTGTATATTTACAATTACAGCTGAGTCACTAGAATTGCTCATTTCTACGTAATTTCCCTCGAAACAGTGATAAGTTTCCCTTGAAACAGGGGCTTGTAATCCCTGCTTGAAACATTGTTTTAATAATTTCTTGCATTTCATCTTTTTTAAAGAGGGAGTTTGTACAATTAGAAGAAGAGCCACATGCCGGCGCTTACAATGGAAATTTCCACGTGCGCGCACGTGGCCATTGCGGCTTGATGATAACATCACGCTCTTCTTTCATTTATCCTTCCTCCCGGCATTTCACTCGTACACACATTCAACATTTCAACTTCTTTTTCTATAATAAATACCGAGTTATTGCTTTAATAATGGAGTCTTTAATTATGAAAAACTTATATTCAACGTGTGTAGTCGATCAAAATTCTCAATTTATCCATGGAAAGTAGTTTCTAGCTGCAAATATTTCGTTCGGTCCGTACGTGTTCAGCACAGAATCACCAGGGGTTGAGGGCGAGTGTCAAGACTTACGGTTGTTCAGTCTTGGGTAGTATACATCGGAAGTTTGTGATTATCTATAGATGATCCTGAATGAATTTCCCTTAGATTTTTGGCTCAAAGATAGCTTGAATATGACTTATAAATATACTAACATTGACTTTTGCAAAAAGTTAATTTTTATAAGAAAAAGATCGCTATAAATTTGAACTTTTTTTTACCGCTCAAATATATTAAAAGTACGGGGTAGGCAATAAAGTCAACGCGCATGGATTCTTTTTCTCAGTTTCATGAATGGCATGTCCAAATTTGGGCATTGTGTGACCCCAGGATCACCTCCAGATTTTGATGTAAACATGCGCAGTTTTTCAGAGAGTCACAGAAAAGCAGTGCCATGGCTGCTGCAATGCGTTTCAAACGCTTGCAAAGGGCCAATGGGCGAATTAGAGCTCATCTTTACTGCCATATTTTGATTGATTTTACGATTCTACTTGTGAATAAAATGCTTCCAATATTGGAATACAACTTTAATCTACGGTAATTCTTAATCAATTAGTTCTTTCCTGCTAATTTTGATTTTTAATGAATTTTTAAAGATTGCATGTTTTTATTTTGACTACAATCACCGTTGGCTCGTACGCACATTGATGGCTCGATTTCAGGATTGCAGCGCGAGCGTCTAACATCCCTATGTGTACTTATGCACAAAAATGTGTACGTGGCACGCGAGCGAATGAGAGTTTATGTGTGCATGGCAAGCTACCAGAATCCCGATTATGTGAGCGTGGCACGCCAGCGCATGCACGGAACAGTGTTCTTGGCACGATATGAGTTAAAGGTCAAGTCCATAACCATTCCGAAAATATGTTGCTTTTAATAGATGCAGAAGAAAAAGAGAAAAAGAGCAAAGTAATTTGAGTAATTTTGGATAACCACTTATAAGGAAGAATGAACTTTTGAAAAAGTATGAAAAAGTATGGAAAAATGAAAATTCCTACACAAATTGCCAATTCAGTTATCAGTTTGTAACGACATTGCCTCACTATTCATCAATTGCTTTATAAATTGTTATCCCAAAACAACTTGATTTCCCCATGCCTTTGCCAAGGTTATATGATTGGGTTCATATTGCTTGCATCATATTGCATGACATTTCGCAAAATCTTTTATGAACATTGAAGACTTGATACTATTTTCTGAATATTGTATATTCATAATCATTTTAGGGGGGGGAAATTAGAAATGTATATCATTATTATAAAAAAAAATTAGTGGATAGTGAGGCAATGAGGTCACAGACTCATGAGTGAGTTGCCAATTTGTCTTGTGATTTTCAAAGTTTTTCATGTCATTAGAAATTCATAACTTTTTTAATTTCTTTTCAGTAATTATTGGGGGTAGTCCTCGACAAATCATTTTTGATTTTTGACTACCCCTTCCACATTTGCTGATTTGTTTCTTTTTAAAACATACATTGCTCCAACTGGAGTCGTTTTATATAATGTACATGTTCTATTATTGTACTGTATGTATGTATTTTATGTTTTGCATTTGTGGATAAATAAATTGAACTTTGAACTTTGAACTTTGAACTTTGAACTAATCAATTTTGCTCAAACTTGTTTATCTGATTTTTCTGCTTCTATTGAAAGTATGGTAAGTTACAGTATTTTGGAGTGGACTGTAATCTTAGTTTACATCGCTAACTGAACACACACGCGCTCCCGCACCCCACTGTCGGTACGGTATGCAAGTTTTGTGCTGCAGTTTGCGGTGAATCCTGTGAGAAAGTGCATAGACTATCATAAAGTCTTTGTTTTTAGGAAAAATACTCCGAAAATTGACACAAAACAGGTAACAAACATATCAACTTTTAAATCATGACCTTTATTTGAACATTTGATGAATATTTACTTCATTTTGGGTAGGCCTATGTTTTAGTAGGGTCAAATTTTGGATAGACTTCTGAACTAGATTTAGTCTAGACCGAATTTTCCGTCTCTTTCGTTCGTTAGCCTCTTATTGGGGTAGGGTCGGCCGGCTCTCTCTTTAGAGACGGAAACCGTTTAATCACATGTCCTTGCTAACGCCACGACCAACTCTGGTCGTAGCGTTTTGCCCCCAAAATCCCCCTAAATGTCATTTTACCTCGTGTATATCCAAATGTAAATTAGGCCTAGGGTATAATAATTCGGTTCCACTTACTAACTTGCTTGAAATAATCCGTTTAATGGTCCCTTTTAAGGAAATTATGGGTCTAAATTGACAGCCGTGTTGAAAATCTTGCAAGTCGTGTTAAACTCTCGCTGCCGGAGTCATCTAAATCAATCTCATCCCTTCTAGTCTACGCCGAAGGCAAAATGATTATGAAAGAAAAACTGTGATAACGCCATTACGAACGTGTAGATGGCGCACAGTTTTTCCTTCATAATCATTTTGCCTTCGGCGTAGACTAGAAGGGATGAGATTGATTTAGATGACTCCGGCATGCGAGAGTTTAACACGACTTGCAAGATTTTCAACACGGCTGTCAATTTAGACCCATAATTTCCTTAAAAGGGACCATTAAACGGATTATTTCAAGCAAGTTAGTAAGTGGAACCGAATTATTATACCCTAGGCCTAATTTACATTTGGATATACACGAGGTAAAATGACATTTAGGGGGATTTTGGGGGCAAAACGCTACGACCAGAGTTGGTCGTGGCGTTAGCAAGGACATGTGATTAAACGGTTTCCGTCTCTAAAGAGAGAGCCGGCCGACCCTACCCCAATAAGAGGCTAACGAACGAAAGAGACGGAAAATTCGGTCTAGATTTAGTCTAGATCTAGCTCTGAATATTCTGGTCTTCAGTTACCACTTAGAACTTAGAAAAATAGAAGTTTATTTTCTGCCGCTGTGATGATTCAAACAATGATCAGCTGATATTGCCTATTGGCAAATTGGTGCCAATGAATTCTCAATTTCTGCAAAACATCTGAAAAACTCTCAGAAAAATTTCCCATTTCCTCACCAATCTTATCACGACACGCACCCCACCCACCAGGCCACCAAGGTCCAAGCCAGGCGAGCCTGCACCTGGCAGTTGGCAATCATGGCAGCACGCCCCGGCTATTCCTAGACGGTCAGACCTGGGCGGTTATCGTTCCACGATCCCGTAAGAGGCATGCTCAAGAAGACAAATCTTCACTAATCACGCATGACCTCACCACCACTCAGAATTCAACACCGACAAATCAACATCCATAAAACTGACTAATTAGTAATATTCCTCTACGTTATCTACGTATATCAATTAATCTACGTTAATCGGCGCTAATGTAGATGCGTATCCGTTTATATCAATTTTTTAGCAGTTTAATATCCATTCTTAGCAAATGGATTTTAGCCCAATTTTTTACTAATCTTAATCATAATCATATATTGCATTTTCCACCTGAATTTGGATCACATCCGACATCGGGAAACCTCCGTTTAGGGCTTCGATGTCGACGTCGTCGCTCAGTAACGTCTCTACGCTGTAGTCCTTCACCTCAAACTGAAGCTATCAGTCCAAAATTATGCAGACTTCTCGTATGGTTTATGGTATCGTGCATGCGCGTAACAAAGAGCTAAAAATCTTCGTTCGTACACACGCAGTGATATAACTTATATGCCAAATATTATCATTATTGTTTTGTTTTTATTGTTGTTGATGAGTCAGGCAAAACATGCTTATTCAGAAGCCTTGCCCCGCAAGAGAGAGAGAGAGAGAGAGAGAACAAGAGAGAAGGAAAATAAGGGAAATCTTCCATCCCCGTTATCTCCTCTTTCCATTTCTCTTCTTTTCCTTCTCTCTCTCTTTCTTTCTCTCTCTCTTAGCGGAGGAGGGGGAGGGGCAAGGCCCTCTCGCCCCCCGATCTCTTAATTCTTTCCTCCTTTTCTTTTCTTCTTCCTCTCCTTTCATCCCCGATCTCTTAATTCTTTCCTCCTTTTCTTTTCTTCTTCCTCTTCTTCCATCCCCGTTATCTCCTCTTTCCATTTCTCTTCTTTTCCTACTCTTTCTCTTCTTGCGGAAGGGGAGGGGGGGGGAGGGGGGAGGGGCAAGGCCCTCTCGCCCCCCGATCTCTCAATTCTTTCCTCCTTTTCTTTTCTTCTTCCTCTCCTTTCATCCCCGATCTCTTAATTCTTTCCTCCTTTTCTTTTCTTCTTCCTCTTCTTCCATCCCCGTTATCTCCTCTTTCCATTTCTCTTCTTTTCCTTCTCTCTCTCTTTCTTTCTCTCTCTCTTAGCGGAGGAGGGGGGAGGGGCAAGGCCCTCTCGCCCCCCGATCTCTCAATTCTTTCCTCCTTTTCTTTTCTTCTTCCTCTCCTTTCATCCCCGATCTCTTAATTCTTTCCTCCTTTTCTTTTCTTCTTCCTCTTCTTCCATCCCCGTTATCTCCTCTTTCCATTTCTCTTCTTTTCCTTCTCTCTCTCTTTCTTTCTCTCTCTCTTAGCGGAGGAGGGGGGAGGGGCAAGGCCCTCTCGCCCCCCGATCTCTTAATTCTTTCCTCCTTTTCTTTTCTTCTTCCTCTCCTTTCATCCCCGATCTTTTAATTCTTTCCTCCTTTTCTTTTCTTCTTCCTCTTCTTCCATCCCCGTTATCTCCTCTTTCCATTTCTCTTCTTTTTCTACTCTCTCTCTTCTTGCGGGAGGGGGGGGGGGGGCGGGAGGGGGAAGGCCCTCTCGCCGCAAGGACCTCCTTCTTGCCCCCTTTTTTCTTCTTCTCGTTCTCTTCTTTCTTTCCCGTTCTCTCCTCTTTCCATTTCTCTTCTTTTCCTTCTCTCTCTCTTTCTTTCTCTTTTGCGGGAAGGGGGGGGGGGCAAGGCCCTTTCGCCCCCTGATCTTCTTCCCCCTTTTCTTTTATTCTTTCTTTCCCGTTCTCTCCTCTTTCCATTTCCCTTCTTTTCCTCCGTCTTTGCGGAGGGGGGGGGGGAGGGGGGAGGAGGGGGGGGGGGGGCAAGGCCCTCTCGCCCCCCGACCTCCTAATTCTTTACCCCTTTTCTTTTCTTCTTTCTCTTCTTTTTATCCCTTTCTCTCCTCTCTCAATTTCTTCTCTCTCGCTCTTTGTCTCTCTCTCTCTCTTGCGGGGGGGGGGGGGGGAGGGGGGGGGTAAGGCTTCTGAATAAGCATGTTTTGCCTGACTCATCAACAACAATAAAAACAAAACAATAATGATAATATTTGGCATATAAGTTATATCACTGCGTGTGAACGAACGAAGATTTTTAGCTCTTTGTTACGCGCATGAACGATACCATAAATCATACGAAAAGTCTGCATAATTTTGGACTGATAGCTTCAGTTTGAGGTGCACGACTACAGCGTAAACGCGTAAAGACTGTACTGAGCGACGACGTCGACATCGAAGCCCTAAACGGAGGTTTCCCGATGTCGGGTGTGATCCAAATTCAGGTGGAAAATGCAATATATGATTATGATTAAGATTAGTAAAAAATTGGGCTAAAATTCATTTGCTAAGAATGGATATTAACCTGCTAAAAAAAAATTGATATAAACGGATACGCATCTACATAAGCGCCCGTTAATCATTAAAAGTGTAAAGGGGAATTTATACAATGATAAAACGCTTTGGAGATATTTTCTACTTACTTATCGAATTGTCCACGCAAAAGTTCGTGTTTTCACTTTTTCGGAATTCCCCCTCGAATAAATTGTAGACGCCATCTACGCCATAATTTTGAAAAGGGAAATTCCCCGGCCCTCCTTTGCATTACATTCAATATTTATTACCTTCAACATATTTTCAGAGAGTAAAACAAATCACAACTGAAATAGGTCTAACCCTTCAAAAAGTAATCAGCATAAAATCTATTGTAAGGTCAACTTATGAAAAGTCGAGAAATAAATGAATCAGTTTTTCATCAGAAAACATCTCACTTTGTTTTGGGTGTTTTCCTTATAGATCTAATTCTGTTTTTTTTCTGTTTTACTTGTGCAAATACTATTCTTGTTAATATTTAATCTCATACAAATTATTTTGTATGGGATTTTGCATGTTTTCAATTCAATATTCGGATTATTCATTTCCATTTTCAATAAAAACAATTCAAAGATATATACAATGATAAGCATTTTCGATAAGAAAATGAAAACATGGAACTAAACAAAAAGACCAAATGGCCTTGTGGAGGCATAGTTCCCCGAACAATATTTACATATTTACATATACAAACAAAACTTTAAAAAAGACACATACATGACAAAACATGACAGGGACATCGTTAATGCAATTAATTCAAATGAAAATAATCATTACAAAAGCATAAGTTTGAAAACAGTAATGCTGTATAATAATTATGAATAGTAAGAATCAATGATATTTAGATATATATTAAGATGCTGCTTCAAGTTTATTTTGAATAATGTTAAGGACTTGCATGGGATATTGATTATAGTGAAAATGTCTTTGACAAATTGGAATTAAATGAACTGAACTGAACTACTAGTAGGCCTACTCCCGATTAATCGAATAGAGGCTTTCTCTAATGTTGGGAGCCCCAAATTCACCAAAAAGTTGATGGCAAAATTTCACTTAAAGTGCAACATATTATATGAAAGAGAATTTCATTAACCGGGGGGGGGGGGGTCACTATCATACACAAGAGCTACCCACCCGTGTCCCGTCAACCCCTTCTTTTTTATTAATATCTATTCATTTATCAACTTATTTATTTATTTATTTATCTATCGATCTATCTATCTTTTTAATAATTTATTTATTTACTTATTCATTTATTTTGTGAAAT
Source organism: Strongylocentrotus droebachiensis (assembly GCA_035222895.1). Taxonomy (NCBI): domain Eukaryota; kingdom Metazoa; phylum Echinodermata; class Echinoidea; order Camarodonta; family Strongylocentrotidae; genus Strongylocentrotus; species Strongylocentrotus droebachiensis. The sequence continues at coordinate 28,837 of JAVYIG010012926.1, read as the reverse complement.
ATTGAAGGGATGACCGTGTACTGCGCCTAGTTGGGAAAGCTAATGTGGGTTCGGGTGTCAACTCTTTCGCCTTGGGCCTGTAACATCTAGACTACGTTACACGTGTACAATATACGTTGCCGGTTTAATACATGTTTTCCTTTAAAATTATGCAGCTTAATTTCTATTTAACTTATTTATTTCATTTAGATCTAGGGGTCTAAGTACACTATATAAATCATTGAAGTATTCTAAATCATTCAAAGTAAATTTATATTGTACCAAAATGTGTTATAATACAGAAGAAAATATTGAAAATGTGAATTATTAACATGATCATTATAAATTTCCGGTTATTTCATAATTTTCAGAAGCTTCTCAAAATGTCGGCGACTGGAGAAAAGTGGGAAACAGTTTCACACAAAAAGAAGGCCACTGTGGCCGATAAAAAGGCGGCGCAGAAAGCATTTGGTCAACATGCTCCAACTGTGGATCAAAAGTGTAAGAAATCATTGATTTTAGTGTATTTATGATATTATTTTTCTCCTTATAGCGAGAGCGGTTCCACCAGATGTGTTGAACAAGTGTAAAAAGGTAGTCCCACATATAGGTTATCGCGTTATCAAATAATTTGCTGGTATTGTGTGTGTCATGGATCATGTGTGTGTGTGTGTGCTTGCTTGCTTGCGGGATTATCCGATTAGATTTTAGATTTAATTCATTCTTACAAGAATCGCAATGGATTACTGATCTCCCACTCCAATGGAAGACGGAAAGAAAAATAAGAAAAAAGAAAAAAATAATACAAAGAAGAAGAAAAACAGAAAAAGAAGGAGGGGAGGATGAGTTAAAATATTGCCTTGCCCTTGACCGTTGACGCTAGATTCTACGCCGCGCCTACACTAGGCAAATTCATGCAAAAAAATATATTCAAAAAATTGACTTGAAAACACATCACACAATTAGTCTGAACCGAGTCAGGAGCAAATTTGAAGAAATTATATTTTTAAATGTTGTAAAACCAAAGATATAAGAAGAAAACTGACCAAGTATCTGTACTAAAAATCGTACATGTAAAATTGGTCGTAGACATTCGACAGCTGAATATGACGCGCACGGTTGCATTACGTGCGTTCTCGAATCCAAAATCGTACCTCACACACACACTCTCGCCATACCGCGAATGGTCCGTCGTGGGGAGCTAGCCGGCTGAGAGTTTGCAGCGATACCAACGCAGCTTCGGAGCTCCGCAGCGCGCCATTTTAGCGGGACTCAGAAAGGTTTGCGATGGGAAGGCAGCGGCCTAGCTTTTTGCCCAAACAACGCTAGATCGGCTGATGGCAAAATGAAAATAACTACGATCGAGAACATCGTCGGTTACTTAACTTTTCAGTGAGATAATTCTGAATTCTAATTGAGACTATATAATAAATTAAATCGACAAAGAAACCTCGGTAGAACTCTTATAACTATACAAAAGCTTGTTTATTTCTTCATTTGACATTTTGTTTTCGACCATTTTTTCGTGCGCGAGTCAATGTAAACTATGTATTACCAAACTTTCAACACGCAAGGAACGGGGAACACTCGCGGACCTCGTAACAAATTTGTTGCAAAAAAAAAATTTCAAGGGTGATTTTGAAGCAGTGAAGAACATTGGCGCTGCAATGCGCAGAAATATACTTGAAAGAAACTTAAAAAATAATACCTGAATTTTCGGAAAATCGTATTTGTATTAGTGTACCTAGATGTGACTTGTTTATAAATCAGATTTTATGAAGATTTGTCGGGAAAAAATGTCAATTTTTTCCGTTTGGTGGTCATTTCTAGGCTAATATTTTAAAAGTTGCATCAGAAATGGGCCCTATGTTTCTCTTATCGTACTCGCATGTTATTTCTACATAGATTAAACATAGGATGGTTAAGGGTAAGACCAGATAACATTATAAAAAAGATATATCCTTCCACCCTCCAATATCCAAGTTTTGGGCTGATTATTGCCGACCCACCGCAGCAAGGCCATTCAGATTTTCGTACGCGCGCAAAGCGCCCTCTAGTGCCCCATGAATGTGCCTACCTACACGCCGCTACTTCAGAATCATATCATCCAGATTCAGAATCATATCATCCAGATTAGACCCGTAACTGTGGTGAGTCTTGCGTGGATATTCCCTTCTAAAACATACCCAAAATCATCTAAATTTTCACCAATTGTTCAAATAATGGTCATCATGATTTGAAAGTTGTTTTGTTTCTTTGTCTTGCCTGTTTTGTGTCAATTTTCTTATCTTTTTTTGAGTATTTTTCCTAAAATCAAAGACATAATATACACTTTCTCACAGGTTTCAAGGCAAACTGCTACACAATACAAGTGCCAACGTTGCGGTGTGGATGCGCGTGCGTGTGAGAAGTTAGCGACTGTAATCTAATATCCTCATTATTATTCTTTACGGTCGCTAACTTCATGCACAGAATTATGGGTCACAGTCTGGATATGATTCTGAACTAACTCCAAAATTTCTTGAACATGGCACAGAGCACTCCTTACATGTATTTCAAAATTATTTGACTTCTTACTGAAATCATGGACGTCCATATTTGTCTTGCTTTTTTTTTTTTATTCAGTAAAAAGGAGAGAGTCACCACACCAAAATTGTCATGTTAAAATTTAACTCCATCCCTACCAGATCTACATCATTTGTCCAAAAAAAATGGAGCAATTTTAGAATACCCATCACAATAATTGACTTGCAGTACCCACCTATACTAATATGCCAGACGATCAACCTTTTCTGATCGATTCCACACCATTTCTTTCACAATGCAATCGCATGACCAGAACTCAAGTTTATCTTCAAGTTTCTTAAGTAACACTAAAACTGATCCTAACTCTATCCCTAACTCTAACCTTAGGTCTTTGACGTTTATGTACATAAACTCTATTGATGGCTATTGTACAGTTAAGCCAAAGAAATCCTGATAAACTGTTTTTCTCTTTTGGTATCTTTACATGTAACGATGTAGCTCCGCTGCAAGAAAGCGCCACCATGTTCAGTGAGGCTTTCACGAATGGCTCCGCCAAGGGTGCAAAGAAGGCCAATGGGGATGCAAGCCAGGGGGGCAAGAAGCCAAACCCGAGCCCGCAGCAACAGAAGAAGAAGAAAGGGGGCAGTGATGGAAAGAAGAAGCCAGAGAGATTCAACACACTTGACGAAGCTCTAGATGCACTTCAGGTCGCCGAGGTCAAGGATCAATTGGAAGAGGTCAAGGCTCGTGTGCCTGATTCACCAGCTGTAAGTATCACTCCTGGGGGGTGTTTCACAAAGACTAAGATCGACTTTAAGTTTGACTTGACTATGGCAGGCCGTTTATGCCACTAGTTCATCTAACCATTCCTGGCATTGGTTCCTCAAGGGACGTACAAATCGTCACAAATTTCCAGAATTTACCTCTTTTGATAGTTCATTATAGAAGGAAAAATATTATCTAAATATCATACATGTAATTGAGAGACCATAGTTCAGTCCAACTTAAAGTTGATATTAGTCTTTGTGAAACACCCCCCTGCACTGTCAAACTGGGAATATGGATACATTGCATATAGCACTAGAAGTGGTCATCACTCAAAGTACACAAATGTCATTGCACTGAATAATTCAATACATGTTTGAGCTTTGATCGAAGGAAATTCATAGCAAATTCATACTTAAATATTAAATCACCCCACCCCCCCCCCCCCCCGTAAAAAAAATAATTTCAAGCTACTTCAAAGTTTAAAGCCACCTTGTGCTTTGTAATTAACCCCCCCCCCCCCCCCCCCACCAGAAAAAAGGTGAAGAGGGAGTAAACCTAAAGCCAAGTATATAAATACAGATGTTAAATTCAATGCAAAATGTCTTGTTTGGTCTTAGATGAAGTCCTTTACTTTTACTGCCTTGATATGAAGAATGAGGCAACATCTTATATGATCTACCATGCATGTCTCTACATGGTCATATAACAATTGTTTTGAATACTATGGGGAAAACAATAAGGCAGACTATGAGTCAGATCTATGTTGTTTATTTTCAATTTCAGCTTTGGTTAGGAGACCTGGCTCTACTTTTGAACAGGAAATTACTGACCAAAGAATTGGATCCAACCTTCCCTGACAAGCCATCTGGTAAGTTTGATTCGATGAAACTTTTGTTGTAAGTTCTTCAAATCCAGGCCTGATAATTACCTGATTTAAATCAGCTTCCAGATTTTTTTGATTTTTTTTCTCCCGATTTTACCCCTATTTTCCCTATTTTTCCTATTTTTCCTATTTTTCCTGATTTTTCCCTATTTTTTTCCAATTTTCTTACTCAAAAAGGGGGGGGGGATGTTGTTAGATACCATTTTTTCCCCTGAATCCTTTTTTTTTTGTTTCACTCAAAAAAATAAAAAATTTAGTGCTAACTATTCCCCCTGCAAATACTAGTTTACTACATGTTTTCTCATTTAATTTCACACCTTTCAGATAGTTTGTTTCCAATTCACATTTTAAAGTTCATTTTCTGAAACATGTATTTGTACATGTGATCAAAAACTTAAAACTACAGTCTGGCAATAGAGTAATAAAAAAAAAATATGAAGCAGATTACTGGTCATGATTTAGATTGTAAAGAAAGAAGAAAACGTCTAGAAGTTATTCTGATTAAATAATTATGTACATGGAGTATATAGGTTTATTCTATTGGGTGTTGGAATTGTCAAACTGACAATAAATTGATTATAAGTCTTGCTGGAAATATGTTACCCGGTATATGGAATTACGCATGTACATGAACATATGGTATGAAAGTTAGGTCCAAACATTTCTGCTTTTTTATTGTCGTCTTATAGAGGGCATTTGAAGAGCAATCAATTTCAGCAGAATTTTCTACTGTGATTTTCTTGAAAACTGACATTAAAGCCCGTCTGCACTAGTTTGGCCAGGGGGATTATACCTCCCTGGAGGGTAACTGACAGGTGGGTATCTCATCAAATCAGCTCTCAATTAAAATAAGAAAAAGAGGGTCATGGGGTCCAATGGTCACTGATTAGGCACTGTTTTCACTATAGAGGGAGCAAGTAGTACAGTGGGGCTTTAACCAGAAACAAACCTTCTAGTCTGCTAGTTGTTGTTCCCTTCTGTAATCAATTTGTTCACATGCTTCTCCTTGATTTCATCACAGATTATCCATTATGTAAGATGAACAGCTCGGTGAGGAAACTCTTAAAGAACCTCATGGAAACGTACCCTGAGAGGATGCTCAGTATGTTCTTCCAACACTGTATCAGAGAGGTTGAGACCGATCTTCCTAAAGGTAAATAAGTTGCAGTCATCATTGTTATGTTTTGTTAAAAGAGATTCCAACTTCAAATTTAGACACTTTTCTTTTTTATAGCCATAATCAAATCTATGGGAAAAAACAAAAGCAATGTACCTTTCTTTCTATAAATTTGAGGCTTTTATTATGCGTTTTGCCGTGAGTCGTCAACTAATGATTGCAGTAAAGAAAACTAATGTTAAAGAAGAAAATGGAGACTATTTCATACGTTTCTGTCCGTTTCTTTACGGGAATGGCTCAAATCACTACTCCAATTTCGACCAATCAGATTTTTAAAGAGAGGTTTATAAATCCTGATAGTGAAAGGCTAAAAACACCTTTTGGCTTGTTATGACATGATATGCAGTAGAATCATCATCATTTTCTGATTTGTTTCTTTTAAAGGAAATGCGGTGAATGGATATCGGATCTTTTTGCAGCTCCTGGCCGTGGAATATCCTCAGTTTGTCACCAATCGCATCTCAGATGTAAGTAACATTAGATATTATAAAGATCAGGGGTGTGTTTCACAAAAGTCCTAAGTTGGACTTAAAAATTATGGAAAGCCTTTAGCAGCTATGAAAATATTTTGTAAAAGTTATTTTAAAAGGCATGAATTGTTGATTCAAATCAGTCATATTTTCTATTATCAAGGAGATTTCATGTTCTTGATGTAAAATTTATAAAAACTCTAAAACACTTCAATTTTTACTTTTGATTATATTTTATTTTAAGGGTACAAATGGTTCTCCATAATTTTTAAGTCCAACTTAGAGATAAGTTCAACTTCGGATCTTTGTGGAACATCCACCTGCTTATTGATTATGATGACGATAAGGGTGATGACGGTGAAGGTGACGATATTGATGGTCATGGTGGCGGTGAGGGTGATGGCAAAGTGATTGATGAGGATAATGATTGGGGTGATAATGATCCCGATGGTAATGATGATGGTGGTGGTAATGTTCTTGATGATGATGATAATGGAGAAATTATAATGTTCAAGATGGTTGTGATACTCGGATAAGTCCTCCTTGTAAAAAGTCCACTGCATGAACTGTTTTGATTCATCAAACAATGTGTGGGCCCACTCACACCCTCACCCACACAAATCCTGAGAATGGGAGGGTGAATTTGTGTGTAATGTGTGAATCTGTGGAGTCAGCACGCGCAAGCTCTCTTTTTAAAATTGTGAAAGATAAGTAATGTAAAATGAACAGAATCTGGGCCCTGTTTCATAAAACTTGTTATCAATAACAAATGATACATTTCTATGACACATCTTCTCTCGGCCAACCAATGCCATGATTTCAGTAGCTAATAACAGTTATTGGAACTTGTTATCGATAAATAAAAAGTTACGAAACTGAGCCCTGAACTAGTGAGCATGAGAGGCCTGAACCTCTGAAGCTTCAAGGAAGTCTTACAGTGTATGTGTATATTGAGGGGTCAGTGACACAAAGATGTACAAATCTATGTTTCACTAGCCATTGACTTCAATGGGGTTTTGGGTGGAGTTAAGTCTTTGTGTTTCCTGGAAAGCCCATATTTTTCTGAACATTTTGATATCAAATAGTCATTTTAGCAAAATATGGAGTTATGTCTTTGTGTGACTGAACCCTCAATATTTTCTTATCAACATAATTTATCATCTACCAACCTTTCATCTCATTCTCTTTTTGTCACCAGTATCTAGAGGTATTCAAGAGGAGACAGAGTGACCGCGCCACTTGTCTGACCATCCTATGGGGCTGTATTCAGGCTGGTCAGCATGATCCGGTCATTGGCCTGCAAGGTGAGGTCATCCACATGACTCCTTTGATTATTTCTGCATTTCAGGAGCTTAATTCCAAAAGGAGCTAAATCCACATTTGATGAAAATTGAGTTATTGATATAACATTGTTCACTTAAGTACCTGTCTTTCAACAAAATTATTTACCTACATTTTGGGAGCAATTATGAAAAAATGCACCTTCTAATATCGCCTTTCCATAGACACCTGTACAAAATTGGGTAAACAATTTCTTTTTTCTCAGCAGTTACAAAAATGCATTTAGCTCCTTTTGGAATTAAATTCTTCATTTGTAGTTGTACTTTAGTATTATTCATTTATAGCAACCTAAAGGTTGGATTTCAAATGCAAATATAAATACAAACACAAACAATAGTAGAAATTTACACGATGAAACTGTATAGTGCGATACATAAATAAATGAATAATTATTTGGTTTTTATAATCAAGTTATTACACAATGTCAAATGAATTGATGTAAGTTAAGAGTACAATATTGCATATGATCGTGCTTCACATCCGAACTAGATGAGGGATGTCATGTCTATAACTTCAGCAGTTTATAATGAAATTGAATCAAAAGGAAAATAATGGATAAAATGTAAAGAGAACACAGGTCAGATACATTTTAAAGATTCCGAATTGAGTTGTGAGTGATCGTACCATGTATGGTCTATAGAGAGACAGAAGGGAGTTAAAGGTAATACAAAGTTTTGGTATGGGGTCATGAATTTGGTTCAAATGAACATATTGGAAGCATATGCGATCCTACAATATTCATTGATCGTTGTCGTGTTTGAAATCGAGTCTAAAGTTATGAAATTGTAAATAATACACTCTTTATGTTGTATAGCTCCCTCTCAAGGTCAAGTTTTAATTAAGCTATGAAACAATGTTTCTTGACTAAAATCGACCGATTAGCTATTTCCGTTTGGAAACTATATATCACAACTACATAGTCTGATATTTTCATGGTTGCAGCTACCATTGTACGGCCGTAGGCACTATTTGAAATTTATCAAAATTTACCGGGAGCACCAGTAAAATTTTATATTCAATTTTACTCAAAAGCAGAAGTGTTTCAGGGGCTTAATTTTCTAGTGCTTATAAAACATCCACAGGGGCATCCAAATATATCAAAATTGTAAATAATCACTATCCACCCTTTTTCAAAAAATTCCCAAAACTTTATATTACCTTTAACCCATTAGCAACTAGAAATTTTGTAAAAATTGCCTATTACTCACTGAAAGAACTTGCAATATTTCTCTCTTTTTGACATTTTTCTGAAGAATATCAAACTTGCGCTATTTTTCTATGCTGAATCCTAATATAGACATCGTAAGGATTACGCACGTATTACATTATAACGGTAGACCCTAGAACGGATACTATAGCGCGTTGAAAACGGACGAAAACGGACGAAAACGGACGGGCGGTTTCGGGCGGTTCAGTGAGTAAAAGGAGGGGCGGTTTTGGGCGGTTTAGTTGCTATTGGGTTAAGTTCAAATTTGATGTCAATACTCGCTTCTTCATAGCCATAATGCCAGCAGACAGATGATTTTCTCCTAGTTTATGTTACATTATTTTGTTAATTTTTTAAATCTTGTTTTGTTTCTCACAGTTTGGAGTAAGCTAATGCTTCCTCTCCTAGGCCATAAGATGGTGTCCCCCTACGCCATTTCTACTCTGGACCGCTTCTTAGGGTAAGCATACCTCCTGCTCTGTGCTATGGTCAAGAAATGTTAACTTTGATAAAATGTCACGGGCTCAATTCTGAGAAGTATATTACCGCTTAATATCTTATTGTAATAATAATAATTTGTATTATTGTTGTTATTATTATTATTATTATTTTTTATTTTTATCTTTATTAGTTTCATTAATATTATTATTATTTTTATAGTGCTTAAGAATTTTAGAGACTTCGGCGGAAAGCGCTTTATAAGCACCATATTTATTATTATTATTTACGATAATATTTTTGCTAGTGAAGGTATTATATGAAAGTTAGACAGGCCATTGGTACTGTATTATCAAGAGAGACACAAGCATAAGATACCATGAGCACTCAATCCCATAGTCTTTTTCACATGATTTCAATTGCAATGACAATGTACATGCTTCAGGCCCCAATGAGTCGAAATTCATCTTCTCAAAGGTACTCATTGCTGTGACCAGTAAAGAGATTGTAGATGAATTAAAGACAGTTTATCTTATTTCACCCATAGTTGCCATTCTTTTGTTCATCTCTAGTGGCTTGCACATTCCCTAACTTCCTGTTTCTTTGTGTTTAGGATGAAAGCAACTACATTTCATTCAAGTTTTAATTGAAAGCTAATTTTGATTTTCCCTCCCTCGTATTCACAGGCAGAAGCTTGATGAGAAACGTGCCAGCCAGGTCCTCGGCCCAAACGAGTTCTTCCCCATTCTCGACTATGTCTTCACACCAAACAACTCACTCCAACCTAAGTAAGTCCTACAGAAAATGTTTATTACTTGGCAGTTTGAGATTTAAATGCTTCTTAAGTCATTCTGAACTGTTACTTGTGACCTATGTAAATGCATTTTCGCCACTTTTACCACTGATGGAATGATTCAATCAGTAGATGACATTGAAAATTACTATTGTACATTGTAAATGCATTTTTTGCCACTCTGACCACTGATGGCCTATACTATTCCATCAGTAGAAAAGAAATGTAAAATTTATTTTGGTGCCACAAGGTATCACAGAAAAAGAAAAAAAAAGAGACAACATTTCAACCATAGCACTCTTTCATTTATCTCCTTGGTGCAAACAATGTTTCTAGATCTCTGCATTCAGCCTCATATTTCATGATCTCATATTCAATCTCTAGAATGTTGATAACAGTTTTTCTATATTCAAGTACACACTATATCAACATTTTATTTGGGTGGGTTGAAGCAGGCACTGAGCTGCAAGGGTTTAATGGCACCTTTACTAATGAAAAGAATACTCATTTTATGTTTTACTGTGTTTATTCCCCAGCTTACAGAAGCAACTGTTGGGCCATTACCCCAGACTTAAGGTATGTTTTTACATGTTTTTTGTTATTGTTCCAGCAAAATGAAATGAGATTAACTTTCATGAGATATATATTCTTGAACAGGGTAAGAACGGTCATGTACAATTTAAGAAAGCCTTGTGTGTATGCAATGTGCTAAGACTGTTTTGGTGAGCCTTCAGGGTCAGGAAGGGTCCTAGCTTAAGGTATAGTATGGCTATGATATAGAATTCCTTTCTGATTTGCAATAGAATTTACCAGAAATCATGGATGGAATATAAAATGATCTTGTTTCTATCTTTTTAAACAAGTAAAACAATTTGAGACTATATTTAACATTTCATGATAATTTGCTTTTGCTATCAAAGCTGTAAAACTGTAAGAGTTTTAATGTAATGCCTCGGTCACAAATGCCATTACGAACTGCTACGAACGCCGTACGAACGATTTTCAGACAATGGAAATTCGAGAAGACGATGGAAAAAAGGGAGATTCGTACAAAATTATCGTTCGTACGAACCTTTGTGACCATTGCATTAGTGGATTGATAAATTTTTGGTCACATTTTGTCAATTCACTAATGACATCCTCCTATGTCACACCAGTCCTGCAGTAGCTCTTGGTAGTAAGTTCTTCTTTTCTTCTCCTACAGCGTCTTGCCTTCCGTGAGAACCCTGAATCCAACCTGAGGAATTTCTTTCCTTCTCTGCTGGCCAGAACAACCGATCACTGCCCTGTTGCCCTCAAGACCGAGGTATGATGTCAGAGCACTTAAGATTTGACTGGAAACTAAACAAGTCTAATTCATCTAACCTTGTAAATTCTTAAATGCTTAATCTTCTATTATCTGTTTATTCGAAATAATTTGTGTTCCAGAAAGCACATCAAAACTTGAGCATGAATAATGACATTTTTAAAGGAAAGGTCGTCATGGTATTTTGACATTTTATAAAAAAATGTGTCCCATGTAACCTTTGCAAATTTGAAAGTGTTCAAGATTTTTGAAAGTGTCATAATACGAGATCCCTTACCACAGCATAAACTATTTGCAATTCATGATAATGAATACAGCCATCATTAACAACTGGTAAAAAGTTTTGAGCTGCCTGCCATTTTCTTGTGTTTTAGTATTTAAAGTTTACCAATTACAAGAGAAATATATTCTTCTGTTTGTTAGTACATGTAGTTTCATGTGGTAGTACTACGTGTATATTAAAAATACGAACTTCAAATAATACTTCTAAGAGAGACTTTGCAAGTTTAAATACACTGTAAATTTATACCAAAACAACTTGTAAGTAGACTATTTGACGCACCTGTATGCTAAGCTCCACATAACACCCAGTCTTCAGAGGAGATGTGAGTTTGTCTAGCGATATTGTTCGTGTTACAATCAACTCTCTGCGTCTTCACCTACAAACTGACTCAGGCAGACCCCCGGTTCGAGACTGAATCGTGACTTTCTAATTGTGACGTAAATAATCATATCCGATTGATACACGTCTTTAAAAACCCAATTAGGCACACACATGCACTCGCATAAATCAGGGCCTGCAATCAACGCAAGTCCGCCTTGGGTGCTATGTATGCAGTGTTATGTTATTTCTTTATCCATTAGGCAATAGAATGCAGGGTGAAGTTATTCAACATTGATTTTATACATTCTAACTGTACACAAATAATAGGTGATTGGTACACGCCTTTTGATGCTTTCCAAAAGCTGTATTTATAGTAGAAAATGTGAAGTCCTCATGAAGTTGTCATCAATATCTGTTAATTTTGCATTACTTTGTAGCTACTGGAGTGCCTTGTATTTTGCCTGTGCCAGGATCAGCATTGTTTCAGTGAATGGCGTCAGATGTACGACAGTCACATGAAACAATCTAGTCTGTTGATGAATCACATCATCAAAGTATGGGACCAAGTCAAGGTAAGCATCGTGTGAGCAGGGTTTCACTTGGGTTGGAGTTGGGGATATTTCTTGTCTTTTTGTCATTTATTTTCCCATTTTATTTTGGAAATCATTTTTGGAGCAGCGTATTTTGTTAACAAGCATTATGAATGAGCTATGGATTAGTCAATTACAGCAACTTTCTTTTCCTAATTTTCCATTCACCCATTGTGTTCCCAGAAGTGAGTTTCTTGTACTAAAGCCTCGGTCACAAATGCCATTATGAACTGTTACGAACGCTGTACAAACGTTTTTCAGACAATGGAAATTCGAGAAGACAATGGAAAAACAGGGAGATTCGTATGAACCTTTGTGACCGTAGCATTAGAGGGAAGTCCAGTCCAAGAATAATTTGCTTTCAATAGACCCCCCCCCCCCCACCAACAAAATAAAGAAGAAAAAAAAGATAGACAAACAGAATGAAGACCATTTGAGGAAGATTTAAAAAAACAAAATTAAATTTATAATTTGTTATTAAACAGATAATGTGCATCTTTATTTCTCTATTTATTTATATATTTCTAATCTTTTGTCAAGGTAGCCCATTCACCAATAAGTAGTGGTCTTCCATGGGGCCCTGAATAAACATGAACATATTTACATAAAAAAAGCATAACGATTATACAGAACAGTTAAAATAAAATTCCATAGTACATTTAGAGAGATATACCACAGCAAAATTGAATTGACATGCAACAATAGTTTACTAACTTATAACAATAATTAAATGTTTTTGAAATATCTAATTTGACTATTGATCAGCTTCCCAAGAAGCTGCTCCAGGAGACAGTACGAGCATTCAGCGTGACGAACGAGGAACAGCTTGCTTTGAATCAGGCCAGTATCAGGCGTATTCACATTGAGGAGTGCAAGGTAGCGTGTGAGGTAAGTATCATCAATTGAATCATTCTTTTTCTTTATTCTAATAATAACAAGTATGTGAACAGATGTATTTAAGGTAGCGTGTGAGGTAAATAGCATCGATTGAATCATTCTTTTTCTTTATTCTAATAATAACAAGTATGTGAATTATGTGAACAGATGTATTTAAGGTAGCGTGTGAGGTAAGTATCATCAATTGAATCGTTCTTTTTCTTTATTCTAATAACTACAAGTATGTGAATTATGTGAACAGGGCCCTGTCTTACAAAGAGTTGATTTCAATCGCAGCTATGAACATAAGTGATGGAGACTGCATACTTGCGAGAGGGAGGCGAGTTGGCTCAGTCGGTAAAGTGTCCGTCTGTCGAACCAAAGATTCCGGGTTCGACTCCCACCCAAGCGAATGACTGAAACCTGCGTTGTGTGTTAACGTGCCCCTTCCCTTGTTCATAGACGCAGGTTATGTCAAGTGGAAAACACTCCGTCCCTCGGATAGGACGTTAAATGGAGGCCCCGTGTAGAGAAGAGTCACTACCTTTGCACGTTAAGAACCCACTGCACTATTCGTAATAAGAGTAGGGGGAAACCCCGGTGTAGTGGTCCACCTGCACACCCCCAGTATAGTACGATAATACTCTGTAAAGAGGTCTGTACTCAAAAGGAAGAAGGGAAAGAAGGGATTAGAGGACTTGCGACTGATTTGGATCATCGCAACTCTTTGTAAGATAGGGCCCTGATGCATTCAATCTTGTTTCAAAGTAACAATCGCAAAAGACAGACAAATATTGACAAAAGTGTGTTAAACCACAGGATTACAAGATGGCCTGGGTTTGATTGTTTTTACAGGGATTAAAACATAGTACAAGCTATTTTACCTTTATTTCTCACTCTTGAGCTGGTGTATTGATTATGTAGATTGTAGATGTAGCTTCAGTGCTGTCGTTATACTGCATGTAAATACAAGTCCCATAGTTTTATTCCTAATCTGGCTGCCAGATTAATAGTGAAATGTGGTAAAGAAAAGACATCTTTGGAACGGAAAAGGCATTATTTGATGATATTTATTACTTATAAATTATTTTTTGACATATGTGGATCTTAAGCCTAATTGAGATAGTACATGTGTTTACCATCTTCAGATCTGAACTTAATATATCTATGCAGTTCTACAGAAGTGTACCTCTGTGCAATAAAATGAAAATTTTCAACGATACTCATTTAGGATTCCGGACCCATCTTTTTGTGCCACTTCATTTCTCTAAGCTACCTAAATAAGACCATATTATTATAAATCCACATGTATATAATTGTCTTTTTGCAGGAATTACTAGAGAAGATGAGCAGTTTCAGGATGCCATGGAAGACCCTGGTCTCCGTTGTCTTTTTTGCCATCATGACTTTCTTAGCCTTGGACATCTATACCAGCCATGGCTTCCAAGGTAAAACCTCAGTCCCATCCACGTCTTGTTGGGCAATCCAAATTTATATTGTCCCATATCTTACCAACCACATTTTACATTTTAGTATCAAACATTTTGGTATATATTATTAGTATATGTATGAAGTTAAGGTATGTCACTGTACATATATAGTGTTTTTTCAGCAATGCTCGACATGAGAATATGGCACTTACTCAGACTCTTAAATATTTCTTACTGTATCTATTTTTCCTTGTCGGCTTCAGAATAGAAGTTTTAGATAGATTGCGCAATACAAATACCTATCATCATTTGTATAATATTAATCAATGGATGTTTATGTTCATCCTAGAAGTCCAGTAATAATAATAATGTTGCGTTCTTGTATAGCTAGCGCTCATGTCTGTCAGACTTGACACTCCTGGCGCTCCCGATTATTACCCTGGCTTTAGCACGGCTGCCATACGGTGCTCTAGCATTTCAAGGAATCAATTCCTGCCAGGTACCCATTTACGTCACCTGGGTTGAGTGTGGCAAATGTAGATCAATGTCTTTATGAAGGACATTAGTGCCGCGGCGGGACTCGAAATGCGGACCTTGTGATCGACAGTCCGGTGACCTATCCACTCGACCACTACACCTGTGACCTCTACTAATCGACAAAGATTAGAAAATGCAGAATAATAGATAAGGTTGTGTCTCATGTTTACTCTTTTCTCTTTTTTCAGGTTCCAGGACAGAGGTATTCCTTCAGAAATCAGGTCTCCTTGCTATTTCCAAACAGGCTTGGACCAAAATCTCTCTCTTTACGACCAACATCGTGGGGTAAGTGAACTTGGCATTGTTCTCTAGTTTTTATTTTCCTCTTTCTATGATTTGACCCGCACAGATACGTGTGAATGCATTCAACATGCTTTATATCTATGTTATCAATTGTGCTTCCTATGTAGTACCTGTTTTGTCAGTAAACGTTTGCCATCATCTGAATTGGATTTCAAATAACTGATTGAGCTTCCGAAAGGCCATGTAGTCAACTTCAAATTTTCAGAATTTTCCAACAAATATTTATTTGTTTATTTATTTATTAAAACATCTTTATACAGGATAATATCTTCAGGTACATGTATACTGTTTTTCAACATGGTCCTGTTAAATATAGACCACATATTTGTTTTTCTCCTTATTTCCTCTTTTTGCTAAGCAGTAGTAGTATATGCATTTTACACATTGTTCCTAATCACAATGCACACTATGCAAGAGCTGTTCTTCTACAACTACAAATGTACAAATTAGAAATTCAGAAAAGGCTGGATATCTCTTTTAGGAGCCATTGATGAACAACTCTGTGCTTCTTAAAGGTAAAGTAAACAAAATGAGAAAATTAAATATCCTGCAATCGTCTTCCTCTGTATTCATTCCTGATTTTTGCAGTAATCAACAATCTTTTTCCTTCTTTTGTTCTTCTTTTGTCATCATTAGATGGCTGCAGGTGAACGCACCAATCTATTATGCCAAGGTCAGTGAACTTTGTGGACCTTACTTTGTCCTAGCACTGGAGAAGCTGTACGACCTGTGGGCATGGTTTGTTACCGTGACGACCCCTCTCAAGGATTGGATCGCAGTGAATGCCCCCATCTGGTTGGATTGGGTAAGTTCATTGATTAATTAAGGTATTCATTCATCCATCATCATCATTTAACATCTGTAAGCATTTCTAAAATCGGAGAACTCGCAGCATGTGACCATCTTAAAGGCTGTTTGTACTAGTGTGGACAGGAGGGATTAGACCTCCCTGCAAGGTCACTGACAGGTGGTTATCTCATCAAATCAGCTCTCAATTAGCGTAAGAAAAAGAGGATCATGTGGGACCAACAGGCACCGATTGGGGAAGTTTTCTCTATATAGAGGGAGCAAGTAGCTTCAAGTAGTACAGTGAGGTTTTAAAAGAAAATGCAATTTCTGTTCTTAAACGGAATGTTATTATTTAAACTCATTTATCTCTCAGATTCTAGCACAGACTGTCGAGATTCTACAGCGTCTGATGGTCTGGCTCACCCAGTTATGGGAGGTCGTGTCCGAGTACGCCATTGCCGGCTGGATCGTCGTAGCACCGTACCTGCAGCAAGCCTGGAACCTGACTGTAGTCTACGTGGCCCTGGTCTGGAATGCTGTGTACCCAGTCCTGGACCAGGCGTGGGACATGCTAAAAACGACATTCAGGTAAGAGAGAGAGAGAGAGAGGGAGTACTACTCTCCTAGCTGGTGCCCAGGGACCCATTTCACAAAGCCTTTTTTCAATGACAAATGACAAATATCAGTGACAAATCTGCTGATAACCAATCAGAAGCAAGGATTTCAGTAGCTTATAATAAAAACTGTATTTGTCATTGATGACAAGTTTTGTGAAACGAGTCCCAGGTCGACTCAGAAATTGTTGCACAGTCACATGTTTTAACCTAGATAATGTTGTATTTGAATGGACATATTTACTTTCCAGTTGTAAATTCTATTTGTTTCAGGACTGTCAGCCTTATTATGGATGCTATTTTGAATTCTTATAATAATAAATCAAATTAATTAAAATCAAACTTATTTGATTTGGGTTTGAATGAAATATTTATCTCTCATTAGCTCCTCAGTTGCATTGTTTGGCAATTTTACCAAAAGTTTGAGATACCTAGCTTCATGTACGTGTAGCAGACTTCATCACATCATTTTGAAAGACTGGCAATGGGTCACATAATGTCAGTGTACCTGTAACCCTGTATATAAGTAGCTCACAAGCAACTTCACACATTATAACATGTGTGCATTATTGTGATTTGAATACGACTTAAGCCGGCTTATAAGATTTGGTTGAATTTATAGAGGATTGTAATTTATATTTTCATAAATGCATTTTCAATGCACAGTACAATATTCAATCTGTTTTTTTTATAATATTTTGTTGTCTTTCCATTATTTTATACGTGCAGCAAGACGTAGACCCAGGCTTCCGGATGAAACAGCAATTCAATCATCAAGTTTCATCTGGATATACCAAGCAAATTAAGAATTGAGTAATTTAAATTAAAAATAGAAATTAATGTACCTCAAAGATCACTGTTTAAATTCATAAAATGTATGATTTCTAGTTATTACTGTTACATTTGAGTGTATTATTATGATTTAGAATTTGTCCATCTTCGCATTGGCACTTGTATTTTCAAACAGTAATATATATGTGAGAGAACTGTATACACACACAGTTAACGACTAAATTAATCATACCCTTACCAAGTTTGTCATTTTTTATTAAGTATTTGAAAACTTGATTTGTCCTGATTTATGTTTCGTGAGAATGTGACATATCGTCGGTGGGGTGACAAAACCTTGTATCTCAATTTTTTGAGATTTTGATTTTTTTGCATAATTTTGTACCTAATGGCCTACGACACCACCTGATGAATCCATGGAACGTCTCCTTCTCAGTTTTTTCACAAATTCCACACAAACACCCTTTAACTAAACCTCGTAACTTTAACCCCCTTTGAAGCTGCACTGACAAAACCTCGTAACATAAGATACGTAATTCCTTTTCCTCGTAACTCACACACGGCCTATCAGTACCGAAGTTAGTGTATTCAAATCCTCGTAACTCATTCAGAGTTGAAAGTAAGAACTTGTATCTCAATTTGAATAAAAAACTAAAAAATTAAATTGTATCTCAATGTAGATAAAAAGCAAAAACCTCGTAACTCATTTTCAAATATAAAAACAATTATTTTACTGTATTTCAACAATGACATTAAAAATTGTATAAATATTCCAGTTTTAAAAAGAAAGGACGGTGTCACAGCACAAAATTTGTTGAGACAGGAAAGTTTTTGTGCTCTCCTGAAAATTCATGATTTTTGAGATACGAGGTTTTGTCACCCCACCGACGATATAAAGCTTACATCTAAAAGTTTTCAAACAAAGGCCCTAATTCAACCAGTCCAAAACCACAAAAAAAACATCAAATTTACAAGGGTTATGACTAATTTAGTTTTTAACTGTACATGTAACTTATTCTGTGCAGATTAACAAGATGCAGGCTGTTGTGGTGCTTCACTGCTTGCCATTTTAATGAAATTGATGCAATGTACAATGTGTGATTCAACAGTGAGTATGGCATCTTGTCCAAAAATGCTTGTAACAAATTCAGTGAAAGTACACGTAGCACTTTCTATGGATAATGATTTTTTTTTGTCCCCCTCTCTTTGTCTTATACATTCTTCAATGTTTTAATTATGGAAATGTTTATCTTGTTATTAGCTTAGTTGAATTTCGTTTTTTGTTTTCATCTTTAAGATGTTTTTGTGATAAGAAGCATACACATTGTTATGATGGCCTCACAGCTAGCCTGTATAGAGTGGTGAAGTGTGACGTCAGCAAAAATCTATTTTTAGAATTTCTCATTTTTTTCTTCATATTCCGAAAGAACACCAAAAATAATGTCCAAATGTCGAAAACCAATTGAATATGTTAAGTATTGGCTGAGATATGACCATCTGAATGAATATATGTCCTATGGGAACTCAGTGTTATATGCTCTGGCCCATTAGGAGCCAGAGCATATAACACTGAGTTCCTATGGGGAGTATATTTATTCAGATGGTCATATCTCAGCCAATACTTAACATATTCAATTGGTTTTCGACATTTGGACATTATTTTTGGTGTTCTTTCGGAATATGAAGAAAAAAATGAGAAATTCTAAAAATAGATTTTTGATGACGTCACAGCTTCGGTACTCTATGGCACCACTCTAAAGTATTTAAGATAAGAGAATTTATGTTCGTGTTTAAGAAACAAAATTTGCAATGTTCAGAATGTATTTCATTATCCACTACTGGTAATCATTAGAATCTTAAGAAGGTAAAGTCAATTTAAGATGTTATTCCTCTTCATCTCTCGTTAGCACAATTTCACTCTTATTCCATTGTGTGGCGTCTTTATGCCACCTTCCAGTTTGTGTATGTATTTCTCGAAGGGGGACTGCATCAGGGATGGAAGGACCAATGTAGCATTCAGGGTTCTTTCTTTTTAAATCTCATTTTCCTTCATCTCCCTCCCTCTAACCCATTTTACTCTCTTTGTCCCTCAACCCTTCCCTTCATTGATGATTGTAAATAAATGATGGTAGCAGTAATCAGGGTTCTTTGTTATGTACATCCATTGATTTCACCCTCTCTCTCTTATTTTATCTTCTCTTTTCATACAGTTAATAAGTAAATTATTCATACACTTACCAAGTTTAGACATTTTGAAGTACATGTATGTGAAAAATTGATTTTGCACAATTTATGTTTCTGCAAGTTTTGTTAGTTTCAGGACTGTTCAGTGCCTTCTCCATTTACTTGGTATAATCCTTCATTGACGATAGTACCAGGTTTTCTTTAAAAAAATGCATATTGCAGTGTAGGGGGATGGGAGTTGGTTTACTTGGTTTACTCCGTCTTTGCCTACAAACTGACTCATCAGACCTCTGTTTGAGACTGGATCACGTCTTTTGGATGGTGACGTTAAAGGTCGTAAATAGTAATATCTGATCGATACCCTTCTGTAAAAACCCAAATTACATACACACACATACAGACACAGGATAAAAATAGATGATACAAGACTTCATTTTTCTTTCCATTTTGTAAGTTATTTAATGTACATGTATGTATGTAACCTGCACTAAATGTAAATTGCAATTCATGCGTCAAATTACATTTTGTCATTTGAAATATTGTATGATGCTATGAATAGTTTCAGACAACTCATAAACGTACAGTGCACATGTCTGTCTGTAATGAATGCAATGCTACAATCCCTCAAGGCAAAACTGTATACATGTATATGGAACTAGTAGCAAAGTGTGTAGTTTCTTAAGTATGTGCATATATTTTGACTTGTGAAGTCCGAAATGGTTGGAAGTCTATATCTGTTCAAAATGGTATTCACATACTGGAAATACTGAATTAATCACTACACTTAACAACTGAATTATCCATATCCCTTTTAGGATTGGTTTGAGTTATTTAATTTAACCTGTAATATGTCACAGTCTCAAGAAACAAATCAGGACAATCCATTTTTCACATAATTAAATCAAAATTACAAAACTGGGTCAGGGTATGTATAATTTAGTTGTTAACTGTGTATCAAGTGTTTTTAACATTGCTTGTATGTATCTTATTTCTAATTGAGCCAGTATGAACAAAACATTTGCAAAGGAATTTACTCAGGCATTCCTGATTATTATCACACTTTCCTGATTATTATCACACTTTCATCAGATGCTATGACACTGATGCGTGAACTCTTGGCAAAGTGTAAAATTGAATTTATGAATGTACGTATCGCAAGGTGGACAATTCGCATAAAAGAAATAAAACAAACTTTATTTTCTGAAAAGCATTTATTCCTATTACTTCAATGTGTCACTCGCTGAGTTTTTGTGTCTGTTTCCATGCTTCATGTACCACAGCTGGGGGCAATTCAAGAGCATAATAAGAGATGATTCAATTTATGTATCGTGTAATCATGCAGGACCATGGCTGTCCCTGAATTAAATCAGGAATGTTTTACCTATTGTCTTAACATAATCTATGCTCAGCTCTCTGAATATGTTTATATTCCGCTGGTCCCAAAAGTCTTCAAACATGAATACTCACCATAAAAACCTAAAGATTACAAAATAACATTATGTACTATTTCTCTAAGTTAAATTTAGGGTGTAAATCACATTGAATAGACATTAATCTACATTTGCCACTCGATTTGGGTGTACCTTGTAAAGACTGCTCTTTAAATGCCATCATATTCACAATACCAGATGAAACAAATGGTGTTGTGGAAAACACTTTCATTCCGCATTTTTGTGTACCGGTAGTCCCATTTGTTTTAGCAAGAATGGGTCATTTTCTTGTAATTTTAATGATTCCACAGCCTTGCAGTATAAACCGACACTTATGACCTACATGATCAATCTTTTCCAATCGCTTTCATGACAGTTTCTGTTTATAATGAAATTGCATGACCAGGGGGTGTTTCACAAAGATCCCAAGTCAAAATTAACTCAGTTTGACTTAAATTCCACATCAAGAACATGAATGAAATCTCCTTGATAATAGAAAATATGAATGATTTGAATCAACATTTTATGCCTTTTAAAATAACTTTTACAAACATTTGCATAGATGCTAACGGTTTTCCATAATTTTTAAGTCCAACTTAGAGATAAGTTCAACTTAGGATCTTTGTGAAACACCTCCCTGGGCCCTGTCTTATAAAAGAGTAATTGTAAGTCCTCCAATCAATCACAAGTTTGCAGTCTCCTCTCTTATGTACATAGCTGCGATTGATATCAATCGCATATTTAAAAAAAGTTGTGATTAATATCTAGTCTTTATAAGATGGGGGCCCAGAACTCAATTTATCTTTTATGTCTAAATCACTTAGAACCGTAATGCGATGTACAAGGCATGATATGAGCTACACAAGAACCATTCTATCTGTTAATTTATTAAACTAAGAATAATTTATGTACAAAGAGTTCAATCATGAAAAGACGAAGGGCACAGAGAATGGTGTGATGCTAAGCGGGGGCCATCATCATCTATTGAAGAACATCTTCTCTGTGTTCTCGTACACGACGTCAGCTAGCTCATCAATATCCTCTCCCCGTGATGCTGCCATCACCTCCAACACTTGACTGAAATATCAAACAATGGAAATAATAAGGACATGATTATAATCAAAGGGCAATCTAATCATGGTAATGTGTTCTTTTGTATGAAAGCAGAAAAATAAGAGAAACAGAGTAGCAAAAGTTTGAAATAAATCGGACTAATAATAAGAAAGTTATTAATGTTTGAAATATATATACATGCATATGAATTCACTACATCATGATCTGTGCGAATCTCGAATTGGACTTTATTCAATAAAAATGATAATAATAATGGCTCCAAAACTTTTTGGCATTTGTTTTTAATTACAAGATCCAGCAAGCGATGATTATTTAATGGGTGAGCGCCAACAATTTCTTTCATAATAATAACCTTTTTATAAGTTTAGAAATTTGAAAATTTGTGTTCATATCCTTCTTTGGCAATCATGATGATCTGTTGTCGGAACTTACGTGATGTGGCATGGTTCGTTGCGTCCCTTCACGCAATGGCCTTCCTCCCATCTCTCTTTCTTCTTGGTAGGGAACTTGGTTTGGACATGCTTGAAGCCTGCATGGGTTGGTTTCACCTCGCACCATGGTCCATCTGTATTGTGTAGTAAATGGAGCAACAGGTCACGAAATAGATAATGAAGTAAGAAAAACTTGCATCATTGCTGGAAATATGAAGAATGAATGCTCCAACAATTGCTCTGGTGGTGATTAATTTGATTTATATTTTGTTTAAAGACATAGGCTTGGGCCCTTGGGGATAGAGTTGCAATTGGGTTTAAGGTTAGGGTTTGGGTAAAGGTTATGGTTATGGTGAACCCTGGGCTTACTGTCAAAAGATCTGTAACTGCAAAGTAAAGGCCCCAGCTTGCAAAACACCTTCTCATGGCCTTTTTACTTTCAAGTGTCATCCAATTTTTGAGACCAAGTTTGCAAAAATCTGACTTTTTAGAGAGGTCATATGACACGTTGTAGTAAACTGCCACGCCAAAATTTGAAGGAAAATCACTCCTTTGCTATAAATCACACATTTACTTTTAATAGTTATATGCTTTCTACGATAACTACTTTAACTTGGTGACAAGCATTTCCTACGGGCATCACTGTGTGAAAGATACAGACTTATGGTTAGGTACAGTGTACATCAAACTTAAGGTAGGAACTTTATCAATGTTGGGAGATGACTGCAGAACAATTATGGAACCCTGTAGCCCATATCATTCCAGGTTTGTCCTCGTTGTTACAAAACTCCTATCGCTTTTTTCTATCGCTTTCTTTCTACAAACACATACCAGTTTCGATCATCAGCCTGTCCTTTGGTATCGTACACATGGCTTCAATGTTTTCTGCCGTCTTCAGGGAACTTTATACAGAATAGAACATGGACAAATAATTGTTTTATGGACATGGTCTGTTTTCTAGAGTTATTGAACCTAGCAGCCATTGCTTACTTGTAAGTTGAGAAATGCAAGATAAACACAATAATACTCTAGATAAAACAAGACTTTGCATGCCGTTACCCATTTTTTCATTTTTTACATGACCAGATAAGTACCATTTTCGTACACATTTGTGTGCCATCCAAGCAGTGTACACAAACGAATCTATATCAAGCTCAGCTTGTAAAAAGGCCATGAATATAAAATAAATTATCATCACTTGATTTTTTAATACATTTTCTTTCAAATGTAATACAGACTGTGGATTATCTTTAATAACATGATAATTCAAACAATCAAAGACAAACTTACCAACCATTGATACCAATATAGAAATCCAGGTCTAAAAATTCTGCCACTTCTGCTTTGGATCCAGTAAATGAATGGACCTATTGTTACAAAACAACAAATAATTAACATTGCTTATTTATCATACATTTATCCCTTTCAGTCTGCTCTTCTTAGTTGATAGCAAGCTATAAGTCTATGTTACGAAACTAGTCTACCCAACACTCGAGTTATTTTGATGATAGTAGAAAGTGTATTTAACCTTGCAATATCTCTTTACAGTTCTCTATTTTAAGCTCATAAATTGAATGTAGTAAAGATACATGGAACCCCCAACATACAGAGCAATGTACTTTTTGGTGTGTGGTACTCTGTAAGATGTGTACAAATGACAGCATTTTGTTAATGATATTTTTCATTTTAATAATAATTATTATTAATTAATGTAATCAAAGTTGTAAATACTTACCACACCTCCTTTGATTTTGTCCCTATTCCTTTTCACGATATCTAGAGAAAAAACCAATGAGACATTTCATGTTCCATAGAAATTATATGAGTATAAAAGTAGATCTGTAAGCTCCCCCCCCCCCCCCCCCCCCCCACCCCCCCCCGCCCCTGCAGTTGTTTAAAGAAAAGTTGTTAAAATGTAATCAATAACGACCGTCACATTTCCATATCAAATTTGCTCACAGCTAACCAAACGCAATGATTGTAAACAGTTACCAGTACTGTAACTTGCTATAGAGTACCGAAGCTGTGACGTCATAAAAATCTATTTTTAGAATTTCTCAATTTTTTCTTCATATTCCGAAAGATCATAACAAATAATGTCCAAATGTCGAAAACCAAATGAATATGTTAAGTATTGGCTGAGATATGACCATCTGAATAAATATACTCCCCATAGGAACTCAGTGTTATATGCTCTGGCTCCTAATGGTTAGGAGCCAGAGCATATAACACTGAGTTCCCATAGGACATATATTCATTCAGATGGTCATATCTCAGCCAATACTTAACATATTCAATTGGTTTTCGACATTTGGACATTATTTGTTATGTTCTTTTGGAATATGAAGAAAAAATTGAGAAATTCTAAAAATAGATTTTTGATGACGTCACACTTCACCACTCTATTGACATCAAGTTTTATGAAACCGAGCAAAGAAGTAAGCTGCAACGGGATAAAAAAAAGGGTACAATACGAAGCAATATAATATTAGCAGCTATAAAGTGCTCTTACAGTAACTGTATCGGCATCAGTGCTTTTCAAAAATACTATTGAATGTTCATAAGTAACTTAATACAATAAATATGAATACTAAAACAAGGACATGCAATGACTGATTTCATGGTTGGATGCAAAAGTTAATGTGGTTGGATGAGCAAGTGTGCGCTTGTAAATTGGCGACTGGCCGGAATGCTCCCCAGGGAGTGGAGAATGTGAATACATTGTGTGCGGGTTAGCCTGATGACCGGATAATAATATATCTGTATAACGCTTTATAAAAGCGGAATATTATTAAACAGAAATGTCTTCAGGGACTAAAGGAAAGCAGAAGGAGATGGTGAAGCCCGAAAGCACCGAGGAAGATCATTCCAAAAGCGTGGTGCAGAAAGAGAAGAGAAGGATCTGTCTCCCGCACGGAACCAAGAGCAGATTCAGGTCTTTGCTTGAATGTATAAGCCTGGCCTTCTTGTCCAGTGTACCGATACATGGTTATTAAGATAAAGTTGCTACTAACCTACAAAGTCTTGATGTGATGCTCTACAGTGAAGGAATAAAGGGAGATTGGTTTCCTCTGCTAGTATCATCTGCTTCTCAAAGTACCTACAGATACAAAGAATCGTAAAAACAGATTTTAGAAGGATTATGCAGGTATATTATTTTGTACAGTAATTTTGTATATAATGCTGATTGAATTTTGAACCAAAAAGAAAAAAACAAAAAAAATATGCAGCCTTCCTGTAGCAATACTATGAAGTGGTGCGAGTTAGTTTCATGTTAAAATGTTAAACGATTGACAAGTAAATACATACCCCCCCCCCAAAAAAAAAAAATATATATATATATATAATAATAATAATAATGATAATAATAATAATAATAAACAACAACAAAAAAACAAAAAAATATATATATTGTATTTTAAACAGTTAAACAAATAGTTGATAAAGTAGCTTACTTCAGTTGAGTGGCCTTCGGGCAAAAGTGAAGCCTATCATAATCTGAAAAAAAAACATAAAAGTATTTGAAAATCATACACGGAAAAACATGTATGAGAGAGAGAATGAGAGAGATATCAAATTCTTATAGTGTAGCCCAAAATAGGGGGAGGGGGAAGGAATTAAAAAAGACACAAACACTAATATACAATTTAATAATTACAAATAAACAATCATGAAAGATTTTAGCAGGTAGTGACAAAAACAGAGAGAGTTGGTACATTTTCAACAGTAAAGTATATGATTCTTCTTTGTGTATTTGGGGTTCTTTTTTCTCCATCATCAGACCGTCTAATTGAAACATGCTCCATTGACAATTGCTCTGTGTTTAATTCTTTAGTGTGATAAAATTACAATTTTCAACAACTATGCAATTGGCGTTCAAGATGCGTCTTCTCTCGTGCCATAACACTACCTTACCTAAGCCACATTCTCCTAACGCTACGACCTTCTGCTTGTTGTTCTGTATCATTTCCAGAAGGTCGTTAAGGTATTTCTCAGGGCCGTCAGCGTGTTTGTCAAACTCTGTGCACCTGGTCGGGTGACAGCCCACTGTGCTGTACAATGCATCTGAGAGGAAGGACAAAGTTCAGTCATTGGTTAAAGTTTTTCAAGACATCATATCGAGGGGTCAGTGACACAAAGACATAACTTCATTTTGGCCATTTTGAGAAAAAGTGGTTTATGTGTCACTGAGCACTTGGGCCTTAATTAAGGAGTTAAGTCTTTTTTTCACTAGCCATTGACTTCAATGGGGTGTTGGATGGAGTTAAGTCTTTGTGTTTCCCGGAAAGCCCACGTTTTTCTGAAAATGTTGATATCAAATACTCATTTTGGCAAAATATGGAGTTACGTCTTTGTGTCACTGAACCCTCGATATTACTTTTTTGTAAGCAAAATTATAAATACAAGTGTGACCCTTATGTCTGAATTAAAGTGTCATGATATTTATATTTTTACTTTTCTTTTTTTCGGTAAAGAACAAGGACAACCTTGACAAACTAGACATTTCATATCCATTTTAACATGCATTTCAAACAGGTTACACTGGTAGCATCAAACAAGTAGACTCTATACCATCTCAATGCATGACATTTGTTAGTCACTATCCTGTTGAGTATGTAAATTATATTTTCATGTTTCGAGGTACAAACTTTAAATCTTGTAGCACAATACAACCACTCTAGTTTAACATTATTAGTACTGCAGTAAAACATATGTCATATTGATTACACATTATTCAGGCTGTCACTGAATTACACAAATTTATTCTATTTTGAAGGGGGTAAATGAAGCTCTAGTAAAGATGACAACTAGAAAAGGTTCATGTGTATGTATCTACCTTCTTTAAAAAATAAAAAAAAACAAACATCATGCTTTCAAATGTAAGGGAGATTCAATTTAAAGGATGTGTTTGTATTAGTCCCTGGTTAAAATTGTGAATTTAAGGGGGGTTCGGAATTGGAATAGGGGATATGTCCCTCTCGTATGTACCAGCTCTGGTATGGGAATCATATTTTGAGAGAAATTGCTATGTTTTATTCTGGATTGCTTATCCTGCAGTGAAATAAAAACCATAACTCCCATTTGCACTTAGTGACCTTTGTTGAGCATATGGTGTTGGGCCTACTTACCTGGATGTCCTATCTTTCTAGGCTCATTATTCAGCTTCTATATATTTTCTACCAAAATTGTTTGGCACATGTCATTTATTTTTAATCTTGAACGGTCAATGTAAGTTTTGTTGGATAATGTGATAATTTATTTTTTATGTTTACCAGAACTCAAGTTTATCTTTATTAAGCCCAGCAAAGGGATTAGAAATACATGTTTATTATTCATAAACCTCGTCCTTACCATTGGTTTGGGCTAATTCCAGTGCTTCCTTACTGTCTTTCAGTGATCCACCTGTTATCATCATCTAAAAAGAGACAACAACAACACAAAAAGATAATAAAGACAGATGTTTCATGGGTAGCAGGGGCTACTTTTTTAATACTCATATTTAATCTTTAAGCGATGATGATGGCTTTATGATCAGAGTCATAGAAGGTCATCTACATGGAAAAAAGAAAAGGGGAAGACCTTGCAAAGGCTTTCTAGATGATTTAATCACAGAATGTGGAGTAACAGGATATGAAATGCTGAAACGGATGGCTCAAGACCGAGGTACAGCACTTGGAGAGACACTTCATGTAGAATTCTGATTGGGTCACTGAACTTGTCATAAACTGACAGATTACTATTGATGATGATTTAATCTTTGTTTTGTTCCTACTAATAACACCTAAGAGTGACAAATGCACAGAGGTATTTATTTAACTGATTTTCACACCTTCATACCTTGTGTTGGGGCCATACAAGTGAAATATCGCCATCTTTTATCCATGGACTTTTAGGTAGGAACCGGGGAGGCTACTCAAGTTTCCAACGTCGTTGTCTTTGTTTGATTTGTATTATTTTCGATCATGCGTGATATTTGGAGATCAAATGACAATCATGAATTAAACAATATGAATGCTCAAGATTAAGATCAACAAGATTAAAGGTAAAGACCCGTTTTGGAAACGCTCCCTTCTCAAAAAATATCATGAACATATTTTAATCATTATTGGTAGATGGGGGGGGGGGGGGATAAAGGAAAAATGTGCCACCTTTGTCATCCTTGGGGGGGGGGGGAGTCTGTTAAACATGTGTGCTGCAGGAATGTCATTTAACTTTTTGTTGTCACAAATTTTGGATCATCCCCCAACTCTCTACCTCCTCCTAAAAATAAAATAAGAAATAAGAAAAAAGGGGAGGG